>PVHX01008794.1:0-80895 GCA_004024805.1 Geosciurus inauris
TGGGAGCTGCCGTCCTGTACACCCTGGAGTCACTAGGGCAGGTGCAGCCTGGGAGCTGCCGTCCTGTACACCACGGAGTCACTAGGGCAGGCGCAGCCCGAGAGCTGCCGTCCTGTATACCACGGAGTCACTCAGGGCAGGTGCAGCCTGGGAGCTGCTGTCCTGTACACCATGGAGTCACTCAGGGCAGGCGAAGCCTGAGAACTGCCGTCCTGTACACCCTGGAGTCACTAGGGCAGGCGAAGCCTGAGAACTGCCGTCCTACACACCATGGAGTCACTAGGGCAGGCGCAGCCTGAGAGCTGCTGTTCCACACACCATGGAGTCACTCAGGGCAGGCGCAGCCTGGGAGCTGCCGTCCTGTACACCCTGGAGTCACTAGGGCAGGTGCAGCCTGGGAGCTGCTGTCCTGTACACCCTGGAGTCACTCAGGGCAGGCGCAGCCTGGGAGCTGCTGTCCTGCACACCATGGAGTCACTAGGGCAGGTGCAGCCTGGGAGCTGCTGTCCTGCACACCATGGAGCTTTCCACAAAAAACAAACAAACAACAACAACAACAAAAAAAAAACCAGCCTCTGGTGTGTTGGGGGACAGGCCACTGGTGGGTGCTGGCAGGTGAGGGGAAGCCCTGGGGCTGGTGCAGGACAGCTTCTGCTGCCCCACCCTGGGCTACCCTCCCCAACCTGTTCTTAGTGGGGATGCAGCCACTGACGAGCTGCAGCTTGGCTTAATAAATGCCCCGACTCTCTCTGCTGGAATATTTGTTTTCTACAAGTGGCTCCCATCGGCCTAATGGAGTTCCAGCTTGAAGAGGACAGCTTCCCTGACCCCAGGGGATTGGAAGGCCAGTGATTTGGAAGGACAGATCAGCCGGGGGCACTTAAACAGCCTTTCAAACAGACGTTTATAAAGATGAAATAAAACGGATTCAATCAGGACAGATTTCGGGTGCTCTAAAGCTGTCCTGGCATCTTAGCAAGAGGGACGTCTTTGTACCTCAGGGTGCTGCGGAGGAGGCGGGGGTGGGGCTGCCTGGAGAGTGCCGCCAGGAGCCAGTGCCTTGGGGAAGGTTCCTGAGGGTCTCAAATGCCCACTGACTAGCTCTGCACTTCCTGCAGTGCAGGGCGTCTGCTTCTGTGAGCGCTTTGCTCAGCAGGGTCAGCAAGGTGGCCAGGGAGGCACTGAGAGCTGGAGCCTGAGGGGCAGAGAGGTTGGCACAGTGTAGCTGGTGTCCTCTTTTCCTTCAGTGAGATTATGCCTTAGTTTCCAGATGTTTGGAAATTACTATTAAGCATTTTTATTGCTCATATAACATATACCCTGCAATCACTTAATTGCAATAGTTTTTCTTCATAAAAATAATACAATCTCATTGTAATACATAAAAAAATTAAACAAGGGGAAAAATAATAACAATCACCCATGCCTGGGGCATAGCTCAGGGGCGGAGCGCTTGCTGCCTCTTGGGTTCCATCCCCAGAAACACACACATCACCCAAGGACAGCCAAACTCAGTGTCTGATTTTTCTCTGTACATATTTCATTCACATATAAAGGAGAATTTTGGCCCTAAATCTGTTTGCTTTCACGTAAGAAATATAAGAAAGACTCCAAACTCATCACAGAGCTAGTAAGGGGATATTCTGCTTGGATCATCCTTGGTCAGGATTTCCTAAATAATTGCTGGTGTGTGAGTTCGCAGTGGAGCTGTCTCTAACATGGACTTGTCTCGGATGTGGAGGTGTCCCTGGGAGCCAGAGAACCCCTCACCGGCATGCCCAGGTGTAAGGACGGCAGACTCTCCTCTCCTCTCCCAGCCAGAAGGAAAACACCTCACCCTCTGAGAAGCCGAAACGCTACACATAGTGCTTCCTTCCTTTGACACAACCCTGGCTTGCTCCTCAGCCGGGGTGTGCACACCTGGGTGCTGGGGAGCTGTGCACGTGGACAGTGACGGCTGGAAGTGGCCGAGCAGCTGCTGTGTGAGCCATTTTCTCCCTCTGCATTTGATGGGCATGAGTTTCTCAGATGGCCGGTCCCTAAGCTCTGAAGGGTCCCTAGTAGGGAGGGACGGGAAGTCCTGCCAGAGCATCTGCCTGTCCCCTGGGGACTCGTGGCCTGGTGCCCGTGGCCACCCTGATCTGTGAGTGGTGCTGGTGGATGGCCTGACCTTGTCCTGGGTGTGGCCACTCACCTCCTGTGTCCTCTGGGCTTAAGGGTGGAAGGACACGGCCATTACCATCAGCTGAGGCTCCAACTCCACTGAGAACGTCAGCTCTCCTGAAGGGTCACTTGGGAGACTTTGTTGGGGCGTGTTACGATGCACGATCTGTATCTGCCACTCAGAGTTCCCAGCTGGAGCTCCGCATCCTTTCCCATGTGGCCCAGCCAAGTGGGAGGGCTGGGACGGGAGTGGGCCTGGGGTCAGGGTAGCCGCAGCTGGCCGCAAGGTGCTCAGGGATGTGGCTGAGGCTTCCTCCCGAGATGTGCTTGTGGAGACACCCTGCAGACCTTGGTACGCCCTGGCCCTTGCATGTTTTGCTTAGGAAAATGGGAGCTTTCCAGGAGGTCGTTAAGAACGTGCTCTGGCCAGTGAGCTCCAAGCCTGTGGCTCCGTCAGCAAAGCGACAGGAGGAATCGGAACCAGGTGGTTGGATGAAGTTCCAGTCATACTTCCCTATATTGGGACAGCATTGTGGCCCTGGCCTTGTTTATCATGCCCACAATACCCTGGTCTCGGGACTATGGGGAAGCAAGGGGCAAGTGTAGGGGGTTTGGCAGAGGAAGGGGACGCCATGGTCCTGTGCCTGGGCAGCAGAGGGCGGTACAGGCACAGCCTTGGGGGTGGCTTGGCCTCACAGGCACTCAGGGCACCACGCACAGGGGGAGGCTGCCCTCGGAGCTCCTGGGTGCAGGAGGTTCGGGCACTGGACTCTTTTACTTTGGGGCATGTGTCTAAGGCCTTTTCAAACAGACTGAACTTTGCCAGCCATCTCTGAGGCATAGGTGCTGTCCTGATATTCCACGTGTCCTAGCCTCTCGGGGGTCACTCTGCCTGCAGGGAGGGCTTCTCACAGCTTGCTCTACCAGCCACACTAGGGATGGCGCGCCGCACACCAGTGTATTCCAGGAGCTCTGCAGAACACGTTTCGAAGGTGCTCAGAGTCGGGATGGTCTCTGTCTCCACGTCCAGAGACAGCTGTCCTAGTGCTCACTTTTCTCAAGAGTCCTGCCTGTGGGAGGCAGTCCAGCTGCTCCCAGGCCTTGCCTGCCCAGATCTGGTGCCTGTGGCTTATTTCTAGAAATGGTGTGAACAGAGTGCACAGTCGTTGGGCTGTGCTGGAGATCTCCGAGGTGACGGATTCGCTCTGCGTGGTGCAAAGCACCTGGAGATCCAGGAGGAACAAGATCCCCAGGCCCCTCTGCCCTGCCCTGAGGCTCTACTAGCCAGCACATGGTGGGTTCTTCTTGGCCTGGCCTCACCCTAACCCTCCTCGCCTCTTACCAGCTGCAGTAGCTCCCGTGAGCTCTTAGCAATGGAAATAAATTGAAAGTAGGTTGAGCAAAACATCCAGTTCTTTCCTACAGCGATCAGATTTGGCTAAATCACGTCCAGATTTGACACAGCAATGAAAAGTAAACCAGGCAGCCTCCTCTCCTGGGAAAGAACAGAGGCAGGTGCCGAGCCAGGAGAGGGGATGGTCACACCACCTCCTTCCTCTGTCTGAGCCTCCAGCCTTCTCCCTGGAGAACGCCCCGTCTCAGGGTGTTTGACAGCTGAGGTGAGAAGGAAGGAACGTAGAGGTGGCTGTAATGAGCCGACACATGCGGAGGGCTTCCCCAGCACCACTTCCTGCCCTGTCCCCTGCTGCCATAGAGGCTGGCCTCATGGAGGCCCATGCTGTGTGTGTGGGTGGACAGGGCATCCGGGTAGCCGTCCCTCTTCCCAGGGAGGAAGTCTCACCTGCGAGCCCGGTCTGTGTGTAGAGAGAGGTACACATGGGCCCCTGCTCTCTGCTGAGCAAGGAGCCCAGGACCATGGGGAGCTGGGCCTATTGTGTGAGATCCCCAGCAGTGGCCGCCCAAATGGACTGGCGCCTGGCTGCTAGGCTCAGGAGCCACCATCCCCTTGCCAGGCCCCAGAGGGCAGAAGGTGCCGTTGTCTTCACCTCTTCACCTTAGGTGACGCTCAGGGAATACACACAGCAGGACGCTGGGCAGCAGGGACAGATGAGCCAGTCCTGTGGCTTGAGATGCCACCCTTTCTCCCATGTGGCCCCTGACAGCTGCAGAGGAGCACCACCCAACCTGGCTGGCTCCAGACCCCTCCTGTCTTTGCTCCTGAAGTTTCTCATAACGCGACTTTGGAAGTGGATCTGGAAGCTCCTGTTGCTGACAGCACTCGGTGCACTTTCTCGAGTGGTCCCCTGGGTGTCTGCTTAGGTTAGCACCTGGAGGTCAGAGAAACGGGGGAACAGGCTGCTCTGCCGGGCGAGACCAGGGTGTGGCAGGTGCCCTCGCCTTGCTGAGTGGGTGGCAAGTCACCAGCAGGCTCAAGGGATTTCCAGGGAGATTGGGGTCAAGCCAGGTTCCACCTGCGGAATTCCACAGCTCAGTCGCTTTGCCCTGGGGAGGGGATCTCTCGTCAGGGAGTTTGGTTTCCACATTTAAAAAAGTTGCAGAACCCCTGCTCTGCAGGCCTCATCGTTTGTGTGGAGGATCCCAAAGTGGAGATTTGAACTGTGAAAGCACCACAGAGCAGGCTGTGGGAGGTGGCCTGGGGGTGGGATCCCAGCAGGCAGGGCTCCGCTCAGCTCCGGGGCTTTGTGTCAGGAGTGTCCAGTTGTGCTGAAGCAGCGGCCACTACTGAGCAGTTGACGCTCATTCTTTTTGCAGTCTGCAAATTTGCCTGCTCCCTAAAATTTACTCACAACCCCGAATCAGTACTTTCAGAGGCTTGGAGGCACCCACGGAGCGGCAGAGGATCGAGTCCCCGACAGGCTCCCAGCTGAGGTTGAACGAGACCACCGCCCGCCTTCTCGCCCCAGCTCAGAGCCACACACACGTCCTTTCCAGGACCCACTTAGTGCCCATTCAGCTCTTCACGGGCCCCGCGCACCCTGTTGAAGTGCATCTGGCGGCCCAGGTGCGAGGAGCTGAGGTACTATGGAGAGCGTGTGTCAGGCACGCCCAGCTCCCTCCAGGACTGAGACGCAGGGCCATGGGCCATGGGCCATGGGTTCAGTGTTAAAAACAGTCTATGCTGCGGTCCCTCAGTGTCCACGGGGGCAGCTCCAGGACCCCTGCTGACCACCGACTCCCTGAGGGGCAGGTCCCTCGAGAGCCTGTGCTCTGCATTTGCCACAACTCTGCACGTCTTCCTGCGGGCCTCTGTCTGCCCTGCATGGCCTTGATGTGCAGTGCGCTGTGGATGGTCCTGTGTGCTGCTAGGGGATAGTGACGGGGAAACAGTCCTGTGTCCAGTACAGGCACTGTGTTTTCCCGAGCATTTTCCATCCTGAGATGGTTGAATCTGCAGAACCCAAAGGTAAGGAGGGCCGACCGCATGAAACAAGGCTGTGTTCTGGTCATCAGGGGGACATGACCAGCAGCTCACAGGACTGCAGACTCCTGAATGATGGGGTCAGCTGTGTGAGTGCCCCTGACCTGGGAGACCCTCAGGATTGCATTATGTCCGATTATGTATTTAAATTTATCACTATAAATACATTTTATTACATTTATTGTATTTTCTGGCTCTACAGAAATAAACTTCACATTAAGTCTATTCTGAGCAGCTGCCCTTCTACCTTCAGCTGCACCCAGCTCCTTCCGGCTGGCAGTGCTCCCTTGTGATTTGTGCTCCTTGGTGGAAGTTTCTGCAGGATAGACATGTCTTTCCTGTGTGCTGTCCACTGCAATGGCCCCTCGCTGCAGTGACCACTGCGCGTGAACCTGTGGCTCCTGGGGCTGAGAAATGAACTGTCGTAAGCATCTGCCACATGGGCTGGTGGCCCCCATGCTCAGTGCTGGTCCCTGAGGTCTGGGGTGGCGTATCTGTGGAGTCCACAGGAGCATCTCAGGTCTCCCAGGAATGCACACTTGATCTGAGGGATGGGCTAGGGGCTCGGGACGAGTTAGGGGCAGGAGTGCTGGCCATGGGGTGGGGTGTCTGTAGTGTGTCCACCTGTCTTCGCTTACACCACAGGGCCAGAGCTTCTTCTAAGTCCCAAGGAGCCAGGTGCATCTATCTGCAGGCCCAGCCGCAGGGCATTTTCTGTGAGCACCTCTCAAGTTCCACAGCCCAGGTGAGGGGCCTGTGCTCTGGAAATCGATCTGCTCTCCACACTGAGGGATGACCGCCAATGCCCCGAGTGCCCGTGCTCCCTCTCCCTCCGCCCCCTGCAGAGCTGACAGTCTCCTGTCTGCACATTTGAAAAGGGCTCTTTCATCCCTAGTAAGACTTCGGTTGATCAGATTCCAGGCTTCTTGGCCCAGGGAGGCAGAGGATCAGCGGCAGGTGTGTGTCGGGTGGACAGGCCTCCAGTTGCTATAGTGTGCCTCGTCTGAGTGGCTGGGGAAGTTAGAGACACAGGGCCCCATTTGCACTGAGGAAAGCACCCCTAGCTAATGAGCAGGGAGCTGTTGGCTGCACACCTGGTGTTTGGTCACCTTTTCAACCTGGACTGGTGGACCGGGCATGTGGTCACCTCCATTGTATAGCGGGGGAGGTCCTGTCCCTTGTCCAGTCCCACTATAGCAGGTATGGGGGTGTCCGGGTTCCAGGGGGCTTCTGCAGGGACTCCATGTACCAGCCATGGCTCTGAAAGCATCTTTCTAAAACCACATTCCTTGCTATCCTAGGGCAGTTCATTTATCTGTGTGATAAAAGGAGGAACATATGGAAGGGCACCTCAGCATGTGGTGGGTAGCACAGGGCTTTGGAGCCCCGAGATGCACAATGCACGTGGCTGCTGTGACCTCCAGTCCTCATGCTCCCCAGGGACGATACCTAGGTGTTGGGAATCCCCGTGCGTGCCCTCCTGTGATGTCAACTGAATACGTGAGAGGTAGTTGCTTGACTTCCCAGGCAAGGCTGGCCATGGTGGGTTGTCACTCCAGGGCCTGCAATCTCCATCAGTTTGCTACAGGATGCTGTTCCTGCTCGAAGTCTATCTGTACTTCAATCAGGGACTGTCCCAGCCTCCTTGGTGGCTTGTGACATCAGAGCAGAGAGAAATCAGTGAAATTCACCCTGCCCCAGGCACCGGGGACTGCGTAGTTTTTCATAAAAATGGCGGGCTTTCTCTCTTGCCAGCAAAATAACAGGCAGGTCGTCAGTGGAGCCACACGATTGCACCTTGGAGGGGGATAAAGTGGCAGTCTCTTGTGACTGAGAACCCTCACCCAGCTGTTCACAAGGCAAGGCCTCCTTGTGCACAGGGCCTGGAGGGGCCCCGCCCAGCCCAGCACTTCTCCCTGCCTAGTCCTGCAGTTCCGGGTCAGAAGAGGCTGCAGTTGTGGTGTACTGCCTGCCCTCCGGTCCATTCGCAAGGCTGGCGTGGTTCACCCGGGCGGTGCACTGAGCTGGGGAGGTTGGGAGAGGCTCCGCGGGCGGGGCTTTCCTGGCAGGTGTGGTTTCCTTTCCCAGGTGATGGCAGAGCGCAGGTTTTGTGTCAGCACCCGGGACTTTGGAGGTGCTGATGACCTTTCTTATCTTTTCCTGGGCTGGCTGAGGAAGAGTGGAGCCCTGAAGAGGGAACGGTGGGGGTGGTGTTCAGACCCGGGACCCTGGCGGCCCCGCAGGCTGCCCTCCTCCCTCCTGGTAACTGACGAGGTCTTTGCTTAGCTCTTTGGTCTCCTGTACTGAAAGGAACTCCTGTTTTACCCACGGCTATGTGCCTGGCAGCCCAAGAGTGAGACAGCAGTGGGCCCAGGTACTGACCAGCCAGGTGGTGAGCCCCTGGCCGGTGAGCGGTATTATAGTACATGTTGTTATAAGAAGAAATACCACATAAAATACGACGTCACCTGGCGTCCTGTAGCATAGAGACGGACAGCGTTCTGCTGCAGGAAGAGCGCCTGAGGCCCACTCATTCCCATCTCTACAGACTCTAACTCAGGGTCAGAACCCTTGGCCATCACGGTTTACCTTGATGTTTAATTTGTTCCAGATTTAGCCACGGAGGGCGGCAACGAAACCTAGTTTTGTTGGTGAACACCTTGTGGCCTGGGCAGCTCCGGCCCTTCTGACTGAGCGCGCCCTGCTGTGTCCTGCGGAGGCTTGCCGGTCACCTTCGTGCTCGTCCCCAGTGCATGCAGCCCTTCTGGCCTCCAGTGTCCACTCTAGCAGGAGCTGTGAGCCTCGTCTCCACAGCTGGCCCTGGTGCGCTGCTGTCCTCCACGCCCACCTGGCCTGGGCCCCAGCCCCTCCTCCGTTTCTGAGTCTTCACTCTGGCCATTAGGCTGACGTCTCCCAGATGGCCACCTTTAGGCTGGAATTGCCGGAGTCCAGGGGACTGTCAAGAGGCCCCCTCCCCAGGTCCACAGCAGCGGATGTGAACCGTTCCTGTTCCCTTCCCAGCTTACTGCTCCTCTCCCGGCAGCTGTCTCAGCTGGTGGTGGCTCTGGTCACTGTTGCTCAAGCCAGAGTTTCGGGTCCTTCCCGATTCCGCTCGCTCTCAACTTGCAGATGCCAGCAGCTGTACTATAGTCAAAGTCCTGGACACTGAGATCCGGCTCTGCTGAAAATTAATTCCACTTCAAGTTTGAAGTAAAGGAAAGCTGTAGCTCTGAGGACAGGTGCTGGGATGACCTGGCCCTTGCCAGGGAGGCCTGGAGGGAGCAGCAACAGTCACCTTCCAGCTGCCCTAGAAGTTCAAGTCAAAACCGTGCGTACCCCAGATCTCAGTTCCACGACTCAGAGTCTGGCATCTATGAGGAGCAGGCACACGGCTGCACCTCCTCCAGGAGGATTTGGCCAGATGTGAGCGTGGTGCCCACGTGTTCCTGGCTGGAAGCCTGGATCTGGGCTTAACGTGGGTGCTGGGACACCGAGGGGTCTCAGAGGGTGCGGCTGGTGGGAGGCCATTAGGTCATGTGGCACCACCCCCGCAGGTGCCCATCTGGAGGGAGCGGATGCCCCTGGCCGCAGCCTCTCCCACACATGGTGCTCGTGGGTCTCGCTGCATGCCTGCCACGGGATGCAGGTGGTGCCCGCCGTCCTTGCCCGAGCGTGGGATTTCCAGCTTCCTAACTGTGAGCCAAACAAACCCCCTTTCCTTATCAAGAACCCAGTGTCCTGTGTTTTACTACAGAAACAAAGTGACCCACAGTTCTGAGATCTTCTGAAGTGTAATCTTGAGCAGCAAATGCTTGACTTGCAAATGTTTGATAGTTGTGGAAAACAGTTAAGTGTCACCAGGGTGGGTTTTGCTGATGGACTTCTTGACAGAACTCGGTAACAGCCTCCTCTGGGCTCCATGCTCTGCTTGGTTCTCCTCATGTAGCCAGGCCAGGACTCTGTCTTCAAAGCCTGTTGAACAGGTGGTTCTGCAGATTTGGTTTTAAGAAACACGAGCATCTCCCTGGCGGTCTGTGACATCTTGCTGTGCCTCATGGCCTCTGTCCCATGCTGCTATCTTGTCCTCTCCAGCTGTGGTGACTCTGCTGGCTGCTCACATGGTCTCCTGCACCGGCATGCCTGCCCCAGACAGCCTCGGCCCTGCTGCCGGGGAACTTGGCCAGACGCCGGTCCACTTGCTCTCCTCCTGGCTGACTGTCCCCAGGCCTCCTGTGTGGCAGTTGTGTGGCTGGACATGACCAGCTCCTGGTGGCCTTTCCAGCCTCTGCTCTGCCAGGGGTGCCCACAGTCCATCCACCTTAAGCTGCTGCCAACAAGTTGGCCTCCTGCCTCCTTGGGTCAGCCTGAGCCGCCTCTGCCCTTGGCTGCCTCAGGCCTCACTGCACCTCCGAGCCAGGTGGCGCCTTCCACTGTCCAGGTGCTGCTGTGTACCTGCTTCTGCAACATCCTGTGCCCAGATTTTTTTACGCACTTAAACTAGTCCTCCCCAGTAGGCAGCTGGAGAGATTGTCTTCTAATCCTCTTTATGTCCACCTAGGCTGGCACTGGGTACTCAGTGGACGCTCAGCAGGGTGGAGCGTGGGGAGCCCTAGCTGAGGGGAGCGCGTGTGGGATTGAACCTGGAAAGGTGCTGGCCATGGACTGCCCTTAGAGAGCCGGGGACTTCAGGAGGAGGAAAGCCCGGGTCACCTCCCTGCAGTGGGCCTGGCATGCAGGGTCTGCGAGGGGCAGGCGTTCTGTGATGATTCCTGCTCACCATCTAGGCTGCATGTTTGATAACCATGGTCACTGTGTCCTGGTTCTCAGGGACAGTCTGCTGCCCTCGGATCCCATGTGCCCTCTTGAGCCTTTTGGCCTCTCTTTTTGGTGTTGTGTTGGCCATGGGGGACTGGGCCCCATGGAAACCCAGTGTGGGTGGGTGGAGTTCTCAGCTAATGAGCAGACCTGCCTCATCAGGGACTCTCACGTGGTGGGGTGTGCTCAGCTCGAGGGGAGTCTTGAGAAGAGATGGGAAGTTGGGGGTGGAAATGCATTTTCCAGCCATCACAGTAACGTGGTTAGTAGGGAGGTGAAGAGAATCAGCGGGAGCCTCGAGCCTGGACGGGCGTCCTTAGCAAGGGTCTTGAGGGCCACCCACTTGTGTGCTCTGCTGGTGGGCAGTGCCCACTCTCTGCACCCATGGTCTGCCCTGGAGGTAGGCGGGCTCTGGCACAAGGCCTCTCTGCTGCACCCCCTGTGCAGTGCTCAGCTCCAGCCGCGTCTTGGGGAGAGCACCTGGTGGACACGTGAGCAGCCCACACACCCTGCTCTTCCTCGCTCCACGTGGTTGCTCACCATCCACGTGGGATGGAGGGAAGGGATCAGGCCTAGGAATCTTGGGAACCATGGGACCCTGGTTGGAGTGGGGTTCAGGGCCGGAGGCAGCTCTGCAGAGAGTAGGCAGGTGCACAGTACAGAAGGCAAGGTGGACGGGGCACCAGCCTCCTAGGTTGTGAGACAGGTGCTTCCCAGGTGGAGAGAAGTTCTCTGCTGGGCTCAGCGCTCGATTGAGGCCCTGGTGCTGTGTGGGGTGGGCCCTGTGTGGGCTGTCACAGGGCATGTGGGGACACTTGATGCTTGACCAATTGAATTAGAGCTGATAAGCCAACTGCGAGGGAGAGAGTTTCAGAAGTTTTTGCTCACAGGCCGACATGGGAGAGGCCTGCAGGGGCCTGTTTACACCAGCTCTTTGAACTCAGCCCAGCACTGGGTTTCCATGCTGTCTCCTGCCATGTTGGCCATAGTGGAATGTGCACTCCCAAGTCTTCGCTGTCTGGACATTACGCTCAGGACGGCCTCAGGGTGTGCTGGCTGGAGGCAAGGAGCCGTGCTTCCTCCCTGCTGCATCCCTGAAGGGCCCATGGGCTGTGTGATGAGTCCCCACGACAGCCCCTCTCTGGGGGCGGTGGCCTAGCAGTCCCATGCTAACACAGAAGAAGTCCTTGAAGGCAGTTCTGGCCTTGGGTCAACATGACGAGCTTGTTTTAACCATAAATTTTAATCACAGTCTGTATTTATTCTCATTTCTCTGAATTATCCTTCCCTTGTGGATGGTGAGCTGTTCTTGGGACGTTGTCTCTCTGCAGGAGTTGCACCTTCCTCTTTCCTCCCGTGTCCCCTGCCTCCCCCTGGGGAAGGATGCCGCTGGTTCTCTGGCTCCCCCATGCTTAGGGATGGTGCACGTGAGGTGTTGACATGGAGCATAGGTCCTGGGGGAGATGCACCTTAGCCTGGGCTTCGGTCACGAGGGCGGTGTCTTCTGGACGGGCGTGCGTGCCGTGGTATCTAGCTTGAGCAAGAGGCGGTTGCTCTGGCTCCTCTTCCTGCTGCTGCAGCCACTGGCACGGGGGGTCTGGCTGCTCCCTCCACAGCGACTGGCTTGTCAGTGCAGTGTGGACAGAGGGCCGCTTGGAGCCAGTGGCTGCGTCCCGCTGGTGTCCCTGGCCTCATGTCTGGGTGGGGGCCTCGGGGCCCGCAGAGCCTCTCCAGGCACATGGGCCTAGCAGCAGTGCCTGTGCTGGGGAGGTCCCAGGCGACAGATGGTCTTTCCTATCTCTTCCTCTGCCATCGCCAGTGTGCAGAGGGCAGATGGAGGTTGAAGAGCTCCCTCTGAAGGACGTGGACGTGCAGAAGGAAGGCAGGTGGACGGGATTAGGAGGGGACAGTCCTCAGCCCTGTCCTGGCACCTAGGGCTGATGTCTGCAGACTGCCAGGGCCGTGGGGCCAAAACCTCGTCGAGTGGAGAAGAGCTGAGCCGGGGGTGTCACACTTAGTTGACCCTTTAGCCGACCGGGGGCTCTCTGGTTGCTGTCACCTGTGGCTGTTACAGAGGCTGTTCTGTGAGCACAGGTGAGCGTCTGCTGGAGCTCAACTTGTGGTTCTTTTGGACATGCTCCAGGGAGCGGGTTTGGGGGGTTATGCTCTGTTTTGAGGAGCTGCCGTGCTGTGTTGCGTGGCCACGACACTGTGAAGTTCTCACCAGCGAGCACGCTGTGCCTCACTGCCGCCAGCCCAGGGTGAGGTGGGGGCGGTGGTGCGGAGAGAGGGCAGGGCATGTCCCGCCTGGTGGCACCTGGGTGAGGACAGAGCTGGGGAGGAGGGTGCAAGCCGCACAGGAAGCTCAAGGACGCAAGTGGGGGCAGAAGCAGCCAGCCAGGGCGAAGGCCATCAGCTGGACAGACATCCCCGAGTGGACGCCCTAAGGGTGGGGGAGCGGGCTGCAGGTGCTGCCCGGAGGCTGTAGACACTGCACTGAGCGGCGCAGCCCAAACCAGTTGTCCACTCGCCGTCAGTGCCACGGCATGTACCAGACTTCAGTGCTCGGAGCCACAACCGGCACTGTGCTCTGTGGAGGCCTTGGGGCCACGGGGCCCTGCCGCCTCAGGGCTCTGTCAGCAGCTGGGTTCTCTGGCCACCATCCCAGCATCACTTGGCTGGAGAGGAGACTGAAAAGAAGTGTCCTGCAGGCACATGAGAGCCAGGGCACCAATGCTGCAGGGCACAGTGGCCCCAGGGTGGCTCACAGCTGTGTGATGTTACCCGGGCTGGTCTCCAGCTCCTGGGCTCAGGGATCCTCCTGTCTCAGCCTCCAGAGCAGAGGACACCGTGCCCAGTGTCCTCGTTAGTTAGAGTAGCTCTGTTGTGGTGGTTGCGGTTGTTGATTTTCCCGGATGTTCTAAGCAAATTAAATAGCGTGACGCCAAATGATGTCATTTCCCTTTCTAACCTGTGTGCTGCCCTGAGTTGCAGGGTGACTGGCAGGACACGGTGGTTAGTGGGGGCCTGAGAGGGACATCCTCCCCCAAGAACACCCCACCTGGCCTCTGACCTGGGGACCGGACAGGGCGAGGACCCCGACTCCTGTTGCAGCGGTTCTGACCTTCTGCACGTTCTCGTTTTCTTGGCTGCGGTTTCTTGTCGTCCCCTCTTCTTTGTGTGCCTGTACTCATGGTTCTTTTTACCTGTAAGTCTTCTTGAACCTGCTCCTGTAAGTCTGCGTTTTCTGGTTCAAAGCATGAACATCACCTGCGCCCACATTCTCGTCCTCCACTCCTCTGCCTGTGGGGCTTGGCCTGTGGCCACAGCACCTCCCTGTCCACTTATGACCCTCTTGGTACTGGAACCCGGGAGCTGTCTCACGGAAGCCGTGAGGTCCAACAAGACACCAAGGAAGCCCCAGCGTGAAGATGGCCCAGTTCCTGGTCTGCCGTGGCGAGCGCCCGTGGGGCCTGCGTGGTGCCACTGCATCCTTTCCTCCTGCTGCTTGCCCTCTCCATCGGTGTCTCTGGTGTCTCTTTCAAATCACTTAGAAACTTACTTTCCACCCCCGAGCTCACATCTCTCTTCTATGCCGTCCTTTACTTTAGACTTATAAACGCCCTCCCCAAAACCAAACAGCAAAGCAAGAACAAAGCTCATCTGACCCTGGAGAACACCCCTGGTTCTGGGTGTGCACCCGTGCTGCTTCCTGGGTGCGTCTCTCTAGTCTTTCTCAGGGGGTCCATTTGGAGGAGCCCTTCCTGCCCACCCAGCCCGTGGCCACCCCACTGGGCTCCTGGAGGGGAGCAGGGGTGTTTCTTTCCTGCCTGCTGGGTAGTGGGTTCTTTCCCTTGGCTTGCCCCTCACCACAGCAGACTGGCAAGTCCTGAATGGGGATCCTGCACTGGGCAGTTCTGGATGTCACACTGGGGAAGGGCAGACACTAGACGACCCTGCATACACAGGACGGTCCCCCAATGGAGAAGCATCTGGTGCCGAGTGTCGGCGGTGTGGAGGCTGGGAGCCCTCCCAGGGGACCCTCTCTGGGGAGCCTGCCGTGAAAAACCCTCCCTGGGGACCCACCCTGGTGACTGGGGAGAGTGAGGAGTCCCAGAGGAGGCCAGGATTTGGCCTGGCTTTGGTCTCTGGCAGAGAGGTAATGGCCACAGTGCTCCATGTAGGAGTCCAGCTCAGGAGGGTCAGGAGACCTGAGGAGCCATGTTGTATGGTGTGGCCCTGGCACATCCTGCCCCAGGACTGCCTGAGCCACAGCTGGCGTATGTAGGGATCCCAGACTCCAGAATCTCACCTCTAGTTCGGAGTCAGTACGTGGAATGAATTTCTGTTGGCCATCTGTGCTCGGCACTGGTCGGAGCCCAGCTCCTCCTCATGAGTGGGCCTGGGGGCCAGCTGTCTCTGGACAGCCCTGTGGCCGGCCCTTCCCTCCTACAACAACTTCCACCTGCTTCGCCGTCATCAAGGCAGCACGTGTCTGCCCACGGTGCTGTACATCTGCTCGTGGTGGAAGCTCCAGGTCTGTCTTGGCCTCCCCGAGCCCTAGTTCAGGAGGTCAGAGAGGTCCTGTTGGTCTCTCCGGCTGCACATTCCTGCACACAGCAGCCGTTCTGTGGCCAGTTGAGCTGGATGGACCGAGAGCAGATAAAGCTGCCAAGGGTCTCCCCTGGGCTGGGGCTGCTGCAGATGCTGAGCTTGGCCTTGGTGGGCAAGCCCAGAGAGGGTCCTCACTCTGAGGCCTGCTTTGGGTCAGTCAGCCTTTGGTGTCTGGATGACCTGCAGGTGTCTGAGGAGCTCCGGTGGATCCAGGCCTGGCAAACACTGGAGAGGGATGGAGTCTGCATCGTCCCGGACAGCGTGCCGTAGGTGAGTCTGCCGTACACGGAATGGGAGCACGACGCACGTGCCAGTGGGGGGAGGGCACGCAACTGAACAGACTCCCCGCCGTCACCCCGGGGCGCTGGTGCTGCCCCCAGCCCGCACGTGCCTGCAGGGCTCCTCCCTCAGCGAGGTCTCTTCTCCCCCGGAGGGGCCTTCCCTTTCTCCAAACCAAATGCCAGTCTTCGGTCTCCCTGTAGGTGCCCGCCATGGCCGCCATGCCCGCCTCGCCCGCCTCGCCCGCCTCGCCCGCCTCGCCTGCCTCGCCCACCTCGCCCGCTTCTGGTAGTGGGCTCCCACAGCGCTGTGCAGCCAGGGGGTCGCGTCGCCCTGCGTGGGGGTGGCAGGGCTGAGCTTGGGCTCTTTGTGGTTGACGGTGTGGCTCCCTCACCAGCAGCTCAGCCCCTTTGCTGTCATTCCTCTGGGACTGCGATGGAGAGGACAGCTGGCTCTCCCCTGCCTCATCCTCCACGTGTCCCCTGCAGCCTCAGGACCAGAGGCTGTCTAGGTATGGCAGAAGCCGAAGCCTGCCTGCCCTCGGCCCATCCCAGAGCTGTCAGCCATGTGCAGACCAGTGCTCTCCCGGATTGCTGCAGTCACCAAAGTGTCCCCAGTGACCCCCAGCAGCCCGTCCAGGGCAGCTCAGCCTCAGTGTTCCTGCATAAAACACTTTACACACTCAGGCTTGGCTCTGGGATTTGTTTCCAGCATGTTCTGTGTCTTAGGAGCAATTCCGCATGTAGTAACCGCTGAGCCTCCACCTGCTACCCCACTGTGGCTCTTTAGAAAGGGCAGCAGTTTTTCCCACAGTCAGGATCTGCTGTCCCTTGCCTGGGTGATAGCCCAGAGCACTAGGGCTCTGTCTTTGGGGGATCTGGGACTGGCTTTCCCAGGGAAGGGTTTAGGACACACCTGGGAGAAGCAGCCTCCAGCTGCACATCCTCCTCCAACACGCTATCTGGGTTCACAGATTCACTGAACAAGTGTTTCTTGGGCTGCCCTGTGTGGCCTTGCTCTGGGTCTGGGGACTCTGCCTCTGCAGGGGGACACGTGAAGCTGTGACTTGAAGTGAGTGATGCCCCAGCAGCTGCCCACCTGCCCACGCTCCCCATCTTCGTCCACTTCTTCTTTTGGGGACAGTCATCAGCTCTGAACTTGTTGGCCCTTGGGCGGCTGGTGGTGGCCCCTCTCAGCATGAAGACGAGGTCAGATTTCACAGGCCTCTCTGGCTACCCCAGCTGATTGCTGGACTTGCTCCGTGCAGGTGGGGCAGTCTGACGGCCGTGCTCTGCAGGAAGGTAGAGATGGCTTTGGACAGGGGTTAGGACAGGCAGATCCCAAGTCCAGCCCCGAGGCCTGGTGGTCATTCCATCAAACCGCAGTATGAAAGCAGCCAACGTAATATGCTTGGTGCAGTCCCTGGGCCATAGCTAGCGCTCAGAGATGGCGCTGCCGCCCCCAGGATTAGTTCTCACAGCCACGGATTCATCACGTCGGCCTCCTCTCCTTCAATAGCCTTGGAGTCCTTACTCTGATTTCCACCTTCCTGATCATATCTTCCAAGAGAAAAGCGGTCTTGTCATATGTGGCTCTCCACCGTGCGTTGGGTGGGTTTGGTGGTCAGATAGCAGCCGCACAGGTGCCTCCTGCTCACATAGCCAGCAGGTGACTTGGGGGAAGTACTGCCAGCACACATGGTGGTGCCTGCGTAGCCCGAGGGGAAGGGGAACAGGCGTGCGCTCAGGCTGCTTTATTGGCAGTGCAGTGCCTGCGCCCACGGAGCCCTTCACCAAAACCCCTTCCATGT
Source organism: Geosciurus inauris (assembly GCA_004024805.1). Lineage (NCBI taxonomy): Eukaryota > Metazoa > Chordata > Mammalia > Rodentia > Sciuridae > Geosciurus > Geosciurus inauris. The sequence continues at coordinate 17,082 of PVHX01008794.1, forward strand.
GGGCCCGACGGCAGCACACCCAGCCTTGACCTTGTGGACACCTGGTGCCTCCTGGTGAGTGAGGGTGCGTGTCCACACACAGACGAGGGTCAGCCTCTCCCGGTCACAGACACTACTTACTGCTCTTGACCCTGGAGATGCTGTTCTGCCAATGCCAAGGTTCAGCCTCCCACCTCATAGGCAGCTTATGGCAGAGGACAACGTCCTTAGCTGCAGACTGGGGAGGGAGAAGGGAAAAAGAACTCAAAAACTCAAATGTGGTTTTTCTGCTTTTATTTTGTTTTGGCATGAAATGAAGGTGCACTCGTGTCTCTCCAGGTGTGGGTGCCTGCTGACACTGCACACCCCTCCAATCCCACGGGGCCCAACAGGGACAAATCCCCAGGCACGCTCTGCCACCCCTGGGTTGCCCGTGCACGGCCGTGGGAGGCTCAGGCCAGGTTGGGGGACTGAGGCAGATGTCTGTACCAAGATCAGATGTGCAGCTGGGAGCCTCGGCACAAATCCCGTAAGACCAGCAGTGGCAGGGAAGTAAGATGGCTCAGTTGCTCTCATCAGATGAGTCCTCCTGTCCCAGAAGAGCAGGGAGGGCTGTGAGGACTGGCACCCTTCTCGCCAGTAACAGTCTGCTGTGGTATCGATGAGGCTGCCAGTGAGGGCCCCTCCATGGTGAGGCAGCCCGCCCGCCAGGGGGCCCATTTTCCTCCTGTGCCTTCTACCTGGCAGCTTTCCCGTTACTGATCTTCACAGATCGTCTCATAGGTATGGTCTCATAGGTATGGACACATGTCCTGTACGTGTTCATAAAGCCGGCCACAGAGGTACGATCGACCCCAGGGCACAGACTCCTGTGTGTGAACTCTCACGCCGCGTGCGCGCCAACACGGCGCACACACACGAACGCGCACCTCGTGTGGACGCACACGTCTTATTTTGAGCATGCATCTCATCTCGTGTGCAGGCGGGCACGCACCTCATGCGCACACAAATGTGCCCGTCTCATTGTGAACGCACACGTCATGGGTGGCCAGCTGCTTCACCTCTCATGTATTATTCAAAAGGAAAAAATCTGATGTCCTAACCCAGACTTGAGCATGAACGCTGTCAGCGCCTGGGGCAGCCTGAAGCATAAATGGCACGTGTCCCTGGCAGGAGCCTGTTTGAAGAAATACTGCAGCACACAGTGGGAGGCCCTCCAGAGTGGGAGGGAAGGCCCTCTGGATGCAGCCACGTGGACACGTCCAAAGGTGCTGTGCTGAACAGGAGGCGGCGCCAGACAATGGCACACTTGCAGAGAACATCGGTGTCTTCTCTGAGACAGGAAGCAGACTTGGGGAGGCCGGGGCTGAGGAGGAAGGCCAGCGAGTACAGGGGAGGCTGGGCCCGCGGGCGTGTTCGCGTCTTGATTGAGTCGGTGGCCTGGGTGCTATTTATGTCAAAGCTCATCAGGGGCACTCGAGTGAGTGCTTGTACGCTGTCCCACCCTGTGCAATGCACGTCACCCTCCCCTGTAAACTACCCACGGAGCGGCGCCCGGCCAGAACCCAGGGGGGCAGGGGACTGCGGGAGGGACGCGGCTGACACACTGGGCCTCCAGCAGTGCCCCGTGGCTGTGCTCCACCCAGAGAAGACCAAGACTGCTGGATGACTGCACCCAGCCGCGTCTTACGCCTGAGGGCTCTCCTGTCCAAGCCACGCAGGGTCCTGATATTAACACGGACCTGCACTAAGGCCATGCAGGGCCGTTCACACAGTGCTGAGGCTTGGAAAGGCCTCCACAGCTTTGGAACAAGGCTCGATTATCAGAAGCGCCACTGAATTGTTGATTCAAAACATACTCAGTTTTGAGATGTGATTATTTTATTGGACTTGGACGGGGTAGGTAGCTCACCTAGGAAGTCCTGCTGGGTGGAAATGGCAGCTCATGTGAATGTCGTGGAGGGATCAGCTGCTGGGCTCTTCCTGGCTCCAGCCCTGGGTGGTGGTGGTCCCTGCTGTCTGAGGGCTGGCAGCCTCCATGCACCTACCTTGGCTGCTCTAAGAGGTGTCTACGAGAAGGTGGCCTCTGAGTCCCTTCCTCCAGAGCACTTCCCACCACGGGGCTGGAAAGCCATGCGGAGGGTGATCTGGAAGATGGGTGTGTCCCGAGCCTGTACCAAGGAATGGGGCGGATCTAGGTCTCCCGAGCAGGTCGGGGCGCAGCACAGAGCAGTGTGCAGGGGGTGTGCCGTTGTGCTGAGGCCTTCTGTGGATTGTCACCAGGACCCACGCAAAGCCTGCCTGTGAGAACCTCCAGCCGGTGAGACCCCTGCCCAGTGGTTCCTGTACTGCTGCGAGTGAGGGACTCCTAGGAGGAGCATCTATGCCCTCTCACCCTGCTCAGTGCCCATGGCGACCTGGGCTGTGGGCTGTTGTCCTCCCTGTCCCACCAGTGCAGGGAGCCACAGCAGCCAGTGGCGTGTGACCTACAAATCAACATGGATTTCCCCAAAGAGTGACATAACAGCAACCCTGGGACACAAATGAGAAGCCCAGGTTGGCCTGTTGGTCTCCCGCCTGTCCACCGCCAGGGCACGAGCTCCAGGGGCAGAAGGGATGGCTCCTCTGTCTCCCAGGAACAGTGCACTGGCTGATGGAGCACTCGGGCTCGCCCTTCCCCAGAGGGGATGTCGCAAGTCAAGGTGGGCACCTGGGCAGTTCCTGGCTGATTGTGGAGTGGACCCCACAGCCACAGTGGCTCCCAGGGGCTCTCAGACCCTCAGAGAAAGTTGGTGGGGGGAGATCGTAACTCTGCATCCCATGAGTTAGGTGTGTCACCGTTTCCTTGGAGTGACATTGGCACACCTGCAGAGGAGGCCTTGGGGATTATTGATATGTATTGAAGACAGCAGTTTAACTCTGGGTAAGGTCACCTCCTTGGGTGGTGGGCTCTGGTTGTAACGGCACTGTCCTCTCAGCTGGGCTAATGCTACTGGAGAGTGCCTTAACTCACCACTGTGCCCGGTCACAGCTCCCTGCAGGGTTGGCGGGAGTCTTGATGGGACTCTTGATGGGAGTCTGTGGCTGCTGCAGGGGTTTCCTTCCTCCTCTGGGAGCCACAGATGTGCCCGTGAGCCCGAAAGTTCATGGGGAGCTCCGTTTCTCCTTCCTGGAATGCTCTGGGCTGTTCTCGGCCTGAGGCCTGGCCACCTGCCCAGGTTCTTGGTGGTCTGTGGCTCAGAACATGGGGCGTCTGTGTCAGGAAGTGGCTCCCACCACTAACAAGGGCGACGGGCTGCTGGTCTCCTGGCTTGTGTGAGATGCAGGCAGGCCCTCCTGGGTGAGCACGTGGGTGGGAGTTGAACTGAGGACGGGCAGACCCTGGCCCGCCTCTCCCACCACACTGAGCTGCCCTCGTCGCGGGTCTATGGGCTGGATCCCAGCTCAGTGTTTGTGGCTGGCTAGTGATGCATGGGCCACAACCCTAACACAGTGGGTCCCGCCACCTGCCACCGCTTTGGAGCACCCCCCACAGTGGCAGAGGCTGCGTCGCCTTGGTTTGTGTCCCACCTGTGAGCAGGGTCCATCGCAGTGTCTGCTGCACTGGCGGAAGCCCTCTCTGAGAAACGCAGGAGCCAGTGAGTGAGCAGGAGCCTGCGTCTCAGGACGGCTGAGGAGGTGACGCTGGCCAGGCCGTCGCTAGCTGGCAGCTAAGTGGGCCGTGGGCTTTCTGGGGCCTGGCCTCAGGGAGTGACAGGCTAAGTGTTGTCCACGGTGGCTGCTGAGCATGTGGTCTATCCAGGGACGTATGTGAAGGAGGGCCCTATCTTCAGCAAGTGGCCCTGAGATGTCCTGCTATTGGCCATAGGATGTGGTGGCTCCAGTCTAAGCCAGTTTCTGTGAGTACAGGTCCAGTGACGGAGCCAGTCTATTTATGTAAATGATCACTAATAGGACTGTTCAAATGAGTTTTAGAAGTATATCTTTATAAAATTAAAAAACATGCTTAAAAATATTGAACTATTTTGGTCAAAATTGAGTCTTGCTTTGGTTCAAAGCTTTGTTTTTGTAGCAAGTTCCTCTTGTGAGCAGGACATATGGACGGAAGGTCCACAGCAGAATGTGGGCTCAAAGCTGGGAGGGCGCCAGGCATCCGCCAGCACGCATGCGTTCACACGGGTGGGAATGGGGGTGGGAGGGGCGTCTCGGCTTCTGTGGGTGCCATGGGAGTGGACAGTCTCCTGGCTGCTGGTGGGAGCAACCTGGCAGGTGTAGAGGACACAGGCAAGTCCTGCCAACTGTTGTCGCTGCGGCAGGCCACGCACGCAGGCGTAGTGGCAGTCTGCTAGGTTGCCACCTGCAAGGACCACTTGCATTCTACAGTTGAGGTTCACTTGTCTTGGCCACAGGCAGAAGAAGAACCAGGATTTTCACATCTTACGAATTCTACTGAGAAAGTGCTTAACTTCACACCAGGAAGTGGTTGACAAAAAGTTCTGGGGAAATGGCACAAAGAAAACATCTTAGGTTCCCTGTGTTCCTGTGAGCACTTCACAGGGGAAGGAGCACTGTGGTGGTGTGTGCACGCATGCGCGCAGGGAGGGGAGAGACCCGGGCTGGCTGGCGGGAGCATGGGTTCAGCTGCTCACCACATGGCGCATGCTCGTGGAGGAGTCCACCTCTGAGGATGGTGAGTTTGTGCTGTTGGCTGGCAGTGGGCAGATCAACAGGAGAAAGCCCATTTCAGTGAGCGTGAGTCCTGCAGAGCTCTGGAGGAAGAGTCAGAGGGCTGAGGCTTGTACCATACCCCCGGCCCCACAGAAAGGAAGACATGTGGCTCCTGGGGTGAATACAGGGAGCACAGGTGGGTCGTCCTGCAGATGATGTCCCTCAGGTAATAAAAGCCATCAGAAGAACAGGTGCCTGTCTGCCACAGCCAGGACGGGGTGCCTCCCCTGGGAGCCCGTCTTCTGTTGGTGGGTCCTAGGCAGGGATTCGCAGGGGCGAGGTCCTTTTTGGAGGATCTATCCCTGGGCAGATAAGGAGCTTCAGGGAAGACAGGGTGAGAGGCAGGTGGCCAGGAGGAGGTCAGTGAGACCTGGGTCCCCAGGCTGCTCCTGGACACCTCCATTTGAGGCACACAGGCTGCCCACTACCGGGCTCTGGGGCAACGTGTTTGAGCCCCAGACGTCCTGGTGTGCAGTTAGGGCAGTGGCCCTGGTGGTTCTGTGCCTCCTCAGGCCTCACACTGCTCAAGGCGAGGGCGCGGGAGGCGGGGTGTCCTGGCCAAGCAGGCCTTATCCCTTAGCCTCGCTAGGACGGGGTTTGAGTCATACATCTTGTGCAGGAGTCTACACCACAGTGGGGAGGAGCTCCTTATTTAGTCCTGCCCTGAATTCAGCCTCACGCCTGCTGTGACGCAGCATGGATGTGTCCTGACCGGGCTTCCGCCACAGGAACAGTGAGCGGCTCAGGGTTTCTCCTGGAGGAGCTGCTGGAGACCACGGTGGTGTCTGGAGTGGGGCCCGCTGATCAGGAACGCGTGGACCATCGCCACCTAGTGACAGGAAGCAGGATCGTCACTGACTGGTGCAGATGGTGGCCTATTGGTCCTCCTGGGCCAGCATCTGCCTCCCCAGCTGAGCGGGAGGGCCAGGCCCATGCTACATTTATCTGGTGTTTTCCATACAGCAGAAACAAAGACTTGGGGCAGTTAGCTGCTGCCCTGCAGAGAATTTGTGCCCATGAGGTTTGAAGGTGTGTCTCTGGAGATGGTGTCTGCTTGCTTTAGAAGGAGTCCACGAACACCTGTGAGCGCGTACACGATCACACGAGTCCATCGGAAGACGACGAGAGCTGGAGTCCCTGCCACGCACTGGCAGGGACTTGCAGGGTGGGCTCAGGGCGCCGGGTCCTCTGCCACCCTCCCTCCTGTGCCAGGACCACAGTCTTGCCCTTGGTGAACGACAGAGAGGGGAGGAGGGAGCACGGAGTGGGGCGTTCCATGCTGTTGTCATTTTGAGGACGCAGAGGCCTCAGGAAGAGGCAGGTCTGGGGAGAACACAACATCAAAAGACGTGTGAGGTCGCCTCTGGGCCAAGTGTGGGTTGTTCTGAAGAGTTTCGTCCTGGGCCCGCGGGTGTGTCCTGCCCAGGGAGCCGCAGGGCAGGGGTACCATGGGGACCTCTAGGGGATCAGGGCACAGGTTGGGGGGACCAAGGTCAGGCATGCTCCTTGTTCCTCCCCAGGCCTAGCAGAATTTGCTGGTAGCAGGGTGAGGGCAGAGGATTCCAGGAGGGTCCCAGCAGCATGATTAGTCCTGGAGGTCCTGGCATGGCAGAGTGAATGGGCTGAGCATGGCTGAACTGCACACTGGACCTGGTTAGGATGCGAATCTCATGTGTTTTGAACCACAGAGGTTTTCAAAGCTCCCATTGGAGTGGAGGCTTGCTTGCCTTGGGTGCGGAAGGGGCTGTGCTGCCTAGGGCAGTTCTCCTACCTGGTCTGTTTTTCATCTCTGCTCTGGGCACCAAGGAGGTCTGAGGGGCAGCATGCTCACCCTGGCTCTCATCTGAGGAAGTGTCCTCCAGCTCCCTCCGGCCTCTTGAACGTTGTGTCTGCTCTGCACGCCTAGGGATGTCAGGTTAGCACAGGTGGTATCCCTTCAGATCCTGGAGTCTAGAATCATCTAATTTAAAAAATTCCAGTTGCACCTGTCTGTGCATCTAACTGTCGAGTCAAACTCCTGACAGGTGTCGGCACAACCTCAAACCAAGAAAAGCCTCATCGTTTTTGGAGAAACAAAGCAATGGCTGAATCCAGGTGTTGCCTGAGCAGCATGAGCAGCACTCACCATGGCTCCGTGCTCCCCGGGGGCGTCTGGGGCTGTACACAGATTCATCCCTCAGGAGCCTGTTGCAGCCTCAAGCTCAGAAGCCGGCAAGGCCCCTCAAGCTCCATCCAGGGCTCTGACAAGTTGTCTATTTACCTTCTGTCATTGTTGAGAGTGCAGAATCAAATGATTGCAGTTCAGCTCTGGCCTTTGTGAGGTGTGCAAACTGAGCCAATGGGCATGGAGTGCCAAGCTTCTCCTTTGCTTCCTAGTGTACCAGCTGAGTGACAAGCTCAGCCCTTTGGTCACCCCGCCAAGTGGAGGCTGATGTGGCAGGGTGGGCCCTGCACTTGGGCATGGTGGCTGAGTGGGACAGGGACGTGCAGACCGTGTCCACACTCCAAGGGAAAGGGCTCCATGAACATGCTCGCCGCGGGGTCTCTTCGTGGTCTGCTCCGTTTATCCTCTGCTGCTGCCCTCTTTGGGGGTCCTGTGGAGGGTCTGTGCCCGTGGCAACCCTCAAGATTTCTGGAATACTCCCCTGACACACCTGATTGTCCTTGACTTTCTCCCTGTTTCTATTCTGCACCCAGGGGAATTGCACCCCACACATCTCTTTATTCATTTTCTAACTTAAAGTACACTTGAATTAATTATAAAGGTAAATTTGTTTACTTATATGCTTATCATAGACTCATTTACATTTGTAAATTATCGTGTAAAATTGTCTGGGCACAGAACAAGGCTGGTGGCTTGCTCACCTCATTTGTAAGGGCACAGGTGGACCCCGGGAGCTGGATGCCACCTGTTTGAGGCTGAGCTGAGCCTGTGTCTCTGCTCCAGCCTGACAGGAGCCACTGACCTCTAGGCAGTGCCGGTGTTCCGTGTCACATTTAGTGGAACTTTCCTAGTGCGTCACACTTGAGAGAGGATGAGTCGCCAACATTGCAGGAGTTAGGGTTCTTGCTTCTGTATCCCCCAGTATTTAACTGATTTCTGCCTAAAACCTTGTAAGGGCTGGGATGAGGTAGAGTGCCTGCCTAGCATGCATGCGCCCTGGGCTTGTACCCTGCCCCTCAATAGACAGACAAAACCTTTGCCGAGACTATAGTAAGATCCCATAAAGGATCAGATTTTAAATATGGTGTTTTCAGAGGAAAAAAACGTGGAAACATTCCCAAGCAGCCTGCGCGGTCTGAGGGGTTGCCCTGTCTCTCTGGGGCGGAATGTAGCCACTTGTGCCCGACAGCAGGTTCGACGTTCTGTCGACATGGGAAGCTGGACTTAATTATCCCGGGAGACTTACCAGTTGTCTTTTCTCTGCCGGGTCTGTACTTGTCCTATCATTTAAGGTACAGTCATGGCGTAGGTATTTTAATGGTGTGCATCTTTTAATTTGGTTTTTATATGTGAATTCATAGCTATGAACAAGGGACTTTCAAATCTCATTTCTTGTGTTCCTTTAAAATCACATTTTAAGATGCGGAATTGCCACCTGTGATAGAACACGAGAACGGCTCTTCCCCACGGGTTGGACCTCTCCCCCACGCCCGCCCTCGCCTTCCCTCCAACTTCTGAAGACGGCGCAGACGCAGGTGGACGGAGGCACGCGAGGTGCACACACGGACGCCTTCCTGCGTTGCCTTCGCCACGTAAGGGGAGGCCCTCTGCGGGCGAGCAGCTCAGGCTGGCCGAGGGGCGGGGGCCAGCGCTGCTCCTCTCCGCGTGTGACGGGCTCACTGAAGCCTGTCATCCATTGCTCACCCTTTCACCTGCTACCCGTGCGCTGGGCCTAAAGGTGTCCTGCCGCCTCCGAGGTGAGCGTGGCTGGGGATGTACCTTGTGTGGGGTGAAGGAGTGTCTGCCCGGGGACTTAGTGGGGGGCACACAGCAGTGAGTGGGGAACCAGGTCAGGAGCTGGCCAGTGTGTGACCTGCTGCTGGCCGAGAAGCCACGGAGGCCCAACCTCGTGGGGAGAACAGGCTCGGGGTATGGAGGCCCAGGGTGCCTGAGGGTGCTCCCGAGTTCGTCAGGGAAGAGTGGGGGAGTGCATTCCATGCAAGGGAAGCAGCCAAGTGCAGGCCTCGGGTGGGTGACACAGGCTGTGGGGTCTGGATTTGGGCCGCAACAGTTGACAGGTGGCTCTTGTGCAGGCACGTGAGGTGACTCAGTCTGTGGGGAGCATCACTTTGGCTGCCATGTGCACCATGAGTGGGTGGTGGGACCTTGGGGATGGGGATGAGCACAGGAGCCAGCAGGAGGCGGCGATGGTCTGGCCACCTGGCGGGTGGCGGTGGGAGTGCACAGAAGAGGGGACTGAGCAAAGCTGACGTGGGGAGGGGGCGGCCTCTGCCTCTGGAATAGCAGGGCTGCAGGGAGGAGCTGGCCAAGGCTCCTGGGAGGGCTGGGCTGTCCATGAGGGAGAGAGATGTCTGCAAAGGGCATTGATGCTTTGGGGTCCTGGCCTGTGAGTGGAGCCTGGAGACAGTGAACAAGCTTCATCTGGACACTCGCAGGGAGGGGAGAGAGGGCTGGATGGTCAGTGGCAGGCAGAGTGGTTCCCTGGAGAGGCAGGGGGCTCCTGAAGAGTGGCCCCAGAGCAGGACCTGGTCCAGGCATGGAGTAGAAGCCAGGCAAGGCGAGGACATAGCCCTCAGAGACTCAGGGTGTGAGCGGGGACCAGACCAGCCAGATCAAGGCGAGGGCGGAGAAGCGGGAGCGTGGCTGTCATGGGGCAGTGGGATGAAGGGCCAGGCAAGAGGACATTTGGGAGGTAGTGGGTATGTGAGGTGGGTTCTCCACTGCCCTGGAGGAGGTACATGGTGGGGATCCTGGGGTGGGTCTTGATTCTGAGCCTCTGGCTTGTGTCTCGTGCTCTCTGAGGCTGAGAGAGCAGCTCTGTCTCTGGGTGGACTCCAGCCCCTCCAGGGCTGCGGTGGAATTGGGGATCACAGGCCAGGCATAGCCGCTGGAGCTGCCTGTGTGCCTGGGGGCCAGGCTCAGGGTCCCCAGCCCTGCCCTGGCCAGGCCATTCCAGGCTTCTGACTACCCCCGGGTACTCTGGCTCCTGCCTGCTTCAGGATGACCTCCATATGGGTGCTCCATGTCAGAGGGACAGGTGTGTAGCTCCCGTACCTTCCTGGGATTTGTTCCTGGAAAGAGCTGATGGTTTAATCAAGTAGCATGATGCTGGTCCTCATGTTGCCCTGTGTGGGTCAGACGGAGCCACTGGGTCCCTGCAAAACGTGTTGCCACATTCCAACCAGCTTGTGAGGACCCATGGCTTCTTGGTGGACTTGCAATGTCCTCCTGAGGGGCTTGGCTCTCTGCTCCTGAGACCCCAGCCCGGAGCACACTGAGTGCCCTCAAAGTCAGCCGGGGGGCTTCTGAGGGGAGGAAGGAGATGCCTTCATTTAGGTCACCAGTTGCCCTCTTCCCGTTTCCCCAGGGGTGGTGCCTGGGCTGCAAGAGGGACTCGGCTCGGCTGCCGCTGGGTCCCAGGTCCCGCTGTCTGGAGACCCGGGGCTGCACCTCTCTGCCCCTCCGAGTGGAGGTGCAGCGTCAGAGCCCCTCCCACCCGGCCCCCACGGCCTCCTGGGCAGCCCTCCTACTTCAGAGTAGGAAGGAATCAGCGATGGTTAAGGTCTCTAAGGACCCAGGCTGCTATTTCATGGATGAGAAGACTGAGGCTGGGTTGGGGGAGGGATTGCTGTGTCGCCCAGCGACTCTGAGACAACTGGATCCAGTGCCCAGCTGCTTGCACACTCTCAGAGGCACCAGGAACCGGATGCCTCCTTCCAGCCTGTCCTGGCCCTGACCTCGCCGGCTGTGACGGGCTAGGAGAAATGCTTCTCATTCTCATTCTGGTTTTGCTGTTTTGAGAAGGTCCCTAAACCTCTCTGAGCCTCAATTTCTGCCTCTAAGAGAGGATGATTGTAGCAGAGGCTGTGGTGAGTGAATCTGGGTCAGAGTGGACCTGGTGCGTGTGCCCTGATGGCTCATTCTCCTGGGAGGCGGCCCTGCTCCCTGGTGATGGGGAGCTGCGTGCACCACTGAGGGGTGTGCCTGAGACTGGGGCTCTGGGGAGGCACTCTGTTCCCTGCAACCCGAACACTTCCTGTCCGTAGCGGAAACTGGGGGTGACAGTATGTGCATCTCAGAGGGCTCTGGGGACAAGCACAGGCCACACCTCTGTCAGTGCCCTGACCACCCAGAAGTTGAGAAGGGGTGACAGGCTCATTGTCGACGGTCGTGGAAACAGGAGCTTTGGGATTGGACCACCTGCCAAAGAGCCTGTGGCCATGGCCGCTGTCCACCTGCCAGACTCCAGTGAGGACCCTGCTTTTCCTGCGCTTCTCAGCTTCCTTCCCAGGGTTCAAGGGGAGTCCAATCTCGGGTCTTTGGTGAGAAAACACATCTCCTCATGCACATGCGTGTGCATGCATACGTATGTACACTTCCCTCCGTCCAAAGCACATTGTCCTGTCCCTTGAGCAGGAGATCACGTGCGAAATAATGAATTCTTATTAGATGAATTAAAACATGTCACCTGAAACAGTTCAAAAATGAGGTTTGAGTTTTTATAGTTTGAATGGGAACATCTAAGTATCCCAGAACCAAAGGTTTGGATCTACACACCAGATCTCTTTGCACTCAGGGGACCTACAGAAATCTTAGCTCATGAAATTCCTCTCAGGTGGGAGCATGTGGGATTTATTCCTTCTCTAAACCCTCCAAATGGCACCCCAACTGCCGTTCTTGTTACTTGGGTGCTAACTCACAAGCCACCCATGGATGTCTTGGTCGGCTTCCCTGAGCATCTCCTGTGGACCAGTCCCTGCTATGCCTGGGGGATGGGAAGGTGAGGCACCCCAATCATTTTTGGGGTCCCGTGGGGAAGACCTTTGAGGTGGGCCTAGTGGACAGAGGCTGTGACTGCCACCCATTCCCTGCCTGCCCGTAACTCTGGTCTCCTCCAGAAGGCCAGGTGCTGGTCAGGAAGAGCCATGCGGTTTATAGGGCGGGGGCGCAGTGGGGAAGCCGCCCCCATGCAGAGCTGCCTGCCTCCTAGTGCACCAGCCAAGTCTGTCCCCACCCACCTGCGTCTGTGGGGTACAGGTGTGCAGGGATCCCTGCTGGCTAAGCAAGGGCCAGGTGCCTGTTTATCTGGGCAGGGCTGTACCTGCAGATGACCAGAGGCACCTCGTATTCCCAGAGATTCATACCCGTACCAGAGCCTGGTCCATCTGGGAGTCTATGCGTCCAAACGTGGACCTGGTCCTGGTCCCTCCATGTGTACGGAGTCCTTGTGCTGAACACCTTTGGCAGCAGGGTAGCCATCTCTAATCTTAGCAGCTGTGTCCGTCACCTGCGTCCTCTGTCCTGCATCTGAGGTGCCCCGTTCCTGTTCCTCCACCCAGTGGTACCTTAACCTCAGGTGCAGGACTGGCATTAAAGTGAGTCCCTCAGGACCTGGCACGTGGCTGCGCTGTTGCTCCTGAGATCGGGCCTGACCTCCGTCATTGTGCTGACCCTCGGGCCGGGCGGTTTTGAAAGCAGAGACTGTTCACAGGTAAAGGTTCAACTGTGCTTGTTAAATTCTACTGCAGAGACCTTGTCTAAAGACTTAGGGACCCAACCAGTTGATTTCCAAAAGCCAGAGTATTGATGGAGGAAAGGCTTGAGCAAGTTCTGTGACTTGACTTTACCTACCAACCTGACGGACCAGAGCCTGAGGAAGCCAGGACCAGCCTGCCCATGAGCCGCAGGGGTGAGGGACTCTAGGGTCAACAGACACCACGGCTGGCCCTGTGGAGGCACAGCACAGGCACAGTGGGTTCCCGAAGGCCCTGGGGTGAGGTCTCAGAACGGCAGAGGGTCTGGCCTCTGGGGATGTGGAGAGCTGGCCGGGCATGGCTGCCTGGGGATGGGACCCCAAAGAACTTACCCCAGCAGGGCCAGCAGAAGACATGGTCCCGCTGAGGACTGGCTTCAGACAGCTGGAAGGACCCGGGGAGGCTGCTCTGGAGGCCACCTTCACACGGGGGGAGCTGGTGCACATGCGGGATGGAGGCAGAAGTCACCTGTCAGGGAGGGAGGAATAGAAGCTGCGTCCACGCCTTGCTAAGGATGTGGCTGAGGCCTCTGCACTCTGCAAGGAGTTGGGGTGAACAATCCCCCCTGCTCCTCACCCGATTCCCTGTTGGAAAGGGAGGGGATCCCCGTCACCAAGGCTGAGGGAGTGGATTCCCACTGCTCCCCTCCATTATCAGGTCGGGGACGCTGACATGCAGCCTGGTCTGTGGCTCCTCCGGGAGACCCCACAGCCATGGGGTTACTTTCCCATGAACTACCCTATGGAGAGTGAGCTCCCTAAGGGCGGGCCTATGGTCTCCTGGGGAGAGCCTGTTGGGTGGGGCAAGACCTGACCAGCATCAGGACAGACCTGGAGGAGAGGGTCAGGAGGGTCCGGGGGGCAGTGTGGTGAGGGGTGGGCAGACAGGTTCTCCAGGCATCTGCACAGAGAAGGTGTCCCCCAGGAGAGTGAATGCTAGTGCCCACGCCTGTGCTATGAGTGAGGCCCACTCGACAGCGGCCACTGGTGGACTCCACACAGCCCAGGGGCAGCCCTGCACAGGGTAGAGGCAGGCAGGCAGGAGTCAGCAGAAATAACCTGCCCCCCAAACCCAGTGTAGCTGGGGTCCGTGCTCCCACCTGATGGCATGGCCTGAACTCAGGTGGGACGGCCAGGCAAGGTGGCTGCTGGGCTCCATCGGCTTCATCACTTTGGGAAGCTCCCAGTGCTGAACCCTCCGGCTGGCGGCAGCTGTGACGCCCCAGGGTGAGGGTGCTGCTGCTGGCAGTGAGTGGGCGGGCAGGGACTGGCACGGGCCGCCAAGGCCAGCCACGCTGGGTGATGCCTGGCCTTCTTCCTTGTTTGGTGTGATGTGAACAGTTCGAGTGTAGACGTAGCAGGTGTGTGACGAAGGTGACACTTCATAGCAGTGCAGCACGGGAGGGGACATTGGCCTGGTCCCTAGGATCTGGATAAATGTGGGGGTGGGGAGTGAATACCTGCGTCCCTACTGGTGCGGTTGCGGGGCCCCGTCAGTGATCTTGCTCTGACCCCTTTGTCTGGCCGAGGGCTGGTCTCAGCCCCATGGTGAGTGTGTCCCTCCTTGGCACTGGGCTTCCTCAGGTGGCAGGCAGGGCTTCTGTCATGGAAGCTGCTGCGATTGCTGGGTCTTGCCTCTTGCGGCCCCCGGGTGTGCTGCAGGAAGGAGGTCAGGCAGGGTCCTTCGGCCTTCCCAATGCTCTGTTCTTGGCTCTGCCCGTCTACGCCTGAGGCACCTGCTCCCTGCGACCTTCCAGGGTGGCTGGTAGGTGATGCTCTCCTGTTATGGGGCGTGGACCCCTCTGCACAGTCCCAGCCCTTCCTCCACGAGTGGGAGCTTCAGCCTCACTGAGGATCAGGAAGACCATGTACCTCACACGGGGCTCTAGCGACCCTGGGGACCCTGGGCAAGGGCGCTTCCCTGGGGTCTTGCTGTCACCCATGGGAACAGTCCTGTTTCCGGGTCCTTGTGTGCCACGTCTACGACCGGACCCGCAGTGTGAGGCCCTGGCGCTGGGCATGGTGGCTGGACAGTGAGGACAGGTTGTAGCTCCCCTCTGCTTCTCAGCTCACTGTAGGCGACAGGAGCAGCTGGTCCTGAGAGGGCGCATCCCGAGCCCTGCGCAGTTCACCCTCTTCCCTGCTGCTTTGGGCTACGTCCCTGGTGCAGCCAGAGGAAATCCAGATCCCATTTCCCAACAAGGGAAGGTTTTCATCCTGCCACCAGATGTCAGTAAAACCCCTCTTAAGATAAATGTGCCGCTGGGTGTTTGCCTGGAGAAGCCTCACGGCCTGCATTTGGCCTCCAGGAAGGCAGGAGCAGGGAGGGGGGTTCCTAGGGCTCCGCATCCTGCTGAGCAGGCCCAGGCCCCCGGGGAGGGCATGCAATTTGAGAAGCCCCCTAACTTGCTGTTTTGTGGCACAGCTAACTAGGGGCACTTGTTCATGCAGGAGGTGAGGCCAGGCCTCGAGTGGAAGCCACTTTGCTGCAGGATTGGCGTCTGGCTCTGGATTGTGGTCCATTCCTGGTGGGACATTCCTGCACACCTGCTGCTGCCTGCTCCACCAGAAGTGTGTGTGCCACCCACATTTTGAGATCTTACTTATGTGGCCAACACTGATTCTAGAAACTCCAGACTGGGCTGGGGGTGGCCCCGGCTGGGCTGGCCCTGGGGTGGGGACGCCAGAGTGGTGGCTGAATTCCTAGGCTTTTCAGTGCCCAGACTGGGCTCAAAGCCTGGCATCACTTACTGATGACCATTCCTGCATCTCTCACACGGCCACAGTCGTGCCTCTGCCAGAGTATTTTGACATTTAAACTGGAAAATGCAGTCGTACGGGAAAGAAGGCCCAGGACTGGTGTTTCTGAAGTGAGAGCCCAAGAGAGGACAAGCCAAGGCCACGGGCCCAGAAGCAGCCCCATCAGCTCGGCCGCAGCCCATGGGACTGGGCCACCTGCCTGCCTGCCCTGGGCATGCCCGGGGGCCCTGGAGCGCTTGTTTGGTCTTGGTGGACACATGAACCTGCAGGGTGGAGGCGAGTTGACTAGGCAGTTTTACATGAATAAAGACCACATCCTCCAGGAAGTGGGAGGATCCCGGAGTCCAGGCCTCAGTGGGGCAGAAACAGCAGGCATGTGCTTGGCTTCCCCATACCTGCTGCAGTCCTGAGGTCCTGGGTGGAGCTGTCCCAGCTCACCTTTGTAGGGACAGACAGAGGCTTGTGGCTGCTCAGAGGCTGTAGCTGGCACAGCCAGGGCCTGACTCCCAGGTGGGCTGAGGCTCGGGGCCGCCACCTGCCCGGGGCTGTGCCTGGCCTCCCAGGAGCTGAAGCAGGGGAGGCTCGGCTTGGTGAGCCCTGCCCCAGCTCCCTGAACTCACGAAACGAGAGCCCTAATTTGAATGCCAAATCAGAACCCGAAATAGTACCTGAACTGGAGTGAGGGTATTTTAGGAACAATATAATCACACAAAAAATCCAGATCCCTTTTTTTCTTGCCTCTCTTGCTTTACCATTTCACATCTGTGGGGCTTTGTGTTGTTGTGACTTCTTTTTGTTATATTTTGGGAAGGAGAGGCTGTGTACCTCTTCTGCTTTCCCTTGTGTTGCATTAAGACCCCCGCTGATGTTTTCTCCTTGGTGGTTCTGGGGCATTCCTCTGGGCATGCTAGCTGGCTCCAGCTCCCTGCTAGGTCACGGTTCTTGCCTCTGGGTGTTTGGCTTGCGTCCTGCAGGACACCAGGGTTGCCCTCGGACCTTTCATCAGGAGCAAATGTCTTTTCCCTAAGAAGTAAGTGAAAGTGGATTAAAAACACAGAATGAAGGAGCCGTTCTTCAAATGTGCAAACGAGTGGCCCCACGACCCAACCTTTCCACTCCCAGGCAGGTGCTTGGGAGCAATGACAACGTGTCCACACCAGCATGGCGGTCACAGCAGCCTTCTGCACAATTGGCCCCTGAGTGGGCCCCTGAGTGGGTAAACAAAACACAGTATCCATTGGCCCCTGAGTGGGTAAACAAAACACAGTACTCACGCAACCGAGTGCTGTCTAAAGGAAAGGAGTGCTCATACACGGCACCACACCGAGGGATCTGGAAAGCATTGTGGTAGGCAAGAGAAGCCTGAACCACAGAGGCCATGTGGCAATGGGTTCTAGTGACAGGACACTCGCAGAGGAGGGGCCTTCAGAGATGGGAAGCAGATCAATGGTTCCTCAGGGCTGGCGTGAGGGGTGATAGACCAAAGGTACACAGTTCGTCTTTGTAGTGACAGAGTGTTCCAAGATTGACAGTGGCAGGGGGAGCACACATCTGTGAGCACATCAAGGACATTGAATTGTCACTTTAAGTGGAAGAATTCATGATATGTAAACTACATTTCAATAAAGTTGTTAAAAAATGCAAAGAACCACAGACCTGAGATCTGAAAGGCTCTTAGAAATGAGAATTGAGAACCTATATCTACACGTAAGATGTTAGAGGACCCGAGCGCCCTTTCCTTACAAAACACCTGGACCTGGTGCCTAAGATACAGCGAACATTTTAAGTGAAAAGTTAAATCCATTAAAAGTGAGAGAAATATCTCGGGACTCAGAAATGAGAAACTGAAAAATCATAATAGGCTATTTGGGCAGCCCTGGGTGGCAGTGGCATTGCTGGTCTTAGGGTCTTATCAATCCCCAGATCTGTAGTCTTGATACCTTCCAAATAGAATACATATGGAATATTGAACATGATGCTCTTCTTCCCAGGATCCTCGCTAAAGCTTCATTAGTTAGGAAAAAGCCCATTCTAGAAATAATCTCCCCACTGGTGCTGGATGGCAAAGCAGACAGACCAGTGGTTGAGAGCGTGATGTGAGAATTCTGGTCCAGTTCGGCTCCTTCACTGGTTTGCATTGGTGCCGCCAGCACAGTGGGGGAGCCCAGCTGAGGAGTCCGCAGTCATCCTGCAAGGGCACCCTCTCTTTGAGCACTGTAGAGGCAGGCCCTCGCCTTGTCTGGAGGGTTGCCCGTTATAGGTTTCCCGCAGATAGAGTCCTGCTGAAGATGAGCACGCAATCATAAATGACAAAACCCAAGAGGAACCGACTTCCCGACAACAGGACCTCAATGAGTCAAATGGGAGGAGGACACAGGAGTTCACAGGATGGGACTGGGAGAGGGACGAAAAGCCTGCACAGCACTCAGCCAGAGGAAGCAGAAGGCAGCACGTGAAAGACGCCATGAGAAAAGAGCAGCAGGACTTGAAGAGGAACCAAGCAGGCCTTCCAGAATGAAAGGTAGCCTTTACCTGGAAATGCAGATGTGTGGGCTAAAGAGCTAACTGGGTGCAACGGGAGAGAGCCTTTGCTAGCTGAAGGACCTGCTCTCAGTGAAGAGGAGCACCGCGACGGGGACCAGGAAGGGGCACACGGGGTGCTCACAGGCTCCTAGCACTTGCACTTGCACCGGAACAAAGATCAAAGGTCACGGTGGTCCTTCTGCCTGTGAGTGGTGGCGAGGCCTCACACATCTGGGTTGCCATTGTGCCATTCAGAGGTGGTTCTTGTCACCACCTCTGCAAGTGTCCGTCCACGCCTTCTATGGTGGGCGGAACATGCACTGCAGAAATGCTTTCTAGAAGAGGCTTACCACTAGAAACGAGGGCATGTACTTCTATTTGGGAAAAAATAGATTTTTTGACTCCATGCACAAGTGGAGACAGTGTTAATGTGAGTAGTTAGAAAATCTGATGACCCCGCTCTGCACTAGCACGGGGCGTTAAACCTAGGGGCCCTACCACTGAGCTGCACCCCAGCCCTTTTTACTTCCAATTTTGAGACAAGATCTAAGTTGCTCAAGCTGGCCTCGAATTTGCCATCCTCCTGCTTTAGCCTCCCAAGCTGTGGGATGATAGGGGTGAGCCACTGTGCCTGCATCTTGCATTTTTTAAAAACCAGGATGTTCCCTTCCATCCCATGGGTGCAGGAGCAGTGTTCTGCCCCCAGCTCCCCCAGCTCCCCACTTCCTGACCTGGCCTTTACGATGTTATTTTTAAGACTAAGTGAAGGAGGAGAATTCTTTGACAACTTTGGATGGGAATGGGACTGTTGGGGAGATAAACCAATGTGTCTCTTTTCTAACTCAGCAGAACAGTGGGTGTGGAAAGGGCTTTTGGAGGACTCTCTGGGCTTGGGGCACACAGGGACTGTATGAACACCACGCACAGAGCATTGCCTCCGTGGGCCCAGCTGCCAGGGAAGACGCATGTCATGGTGATGCACACGGCTCCACAAGATGGGTCCGAGTGATAGGGCTGGTAAATAGTCACAAAAGGGAGGCTGGGCTCAGCTCTTTGTGAGCAAGATCAGGATCCCTTTGCAGCTGAGCAAATACCTACTGGGGACATTGGTGGCACTGAAGCCCCAGGAGGGACCAGGGTAAACACGGCGGCAGCTTTTAAAATATGAGGTCACACAGCAATCTCAGCATCTGGGACCCAGGAGGCTATTGCTGCAGTGATGCCCAGTGAAACCCTTGTCTGCCCTGGGTCTCAGGTCAGAATCTGTGGCGGTGGGAACAGACTCAGCGAACTCTATTTTGTTGGTGTTTTCCAGGTGGGTGTTTCATACCAACCCGAGGTAACAGGGGCTGAAGAGAGACCTGGCAAGTGACCTCGGCCTGGCAGCCAGTTCCCTCAGGTCGTGTCTTGGTCTGCTTTCTTTGGGCCTTGGGTTGCGGAGCTCAGGTTGGCCCGGCGCACAGACCATGTGAACCACTGGTTAATGTTTTTCCTTGGGTTTGGACGTTGAGCATTTAAATATTGTAAAGCGTTTAATACAAACGTAGACTTTCTCTAAAAGCTTGGTGCACCTCTCTAAGACCTCGAGCAGTGAACCTTTACCACATCAGGCCGAATATTATAGGAAGTTAGAATACCTTCAAGGGTCACCAATTCTGCGCGTCATGTTGGCCTGTGACCATTGCATGTGACGTGCACCCTGCTAGGAGCCTCTGCCCTATCCTTGCTCCACCAGGAGCCCCGATTTGACTTGGATGGTCCCTGCTGGAGTGGCACTGAGGCCGGAGTTGCGAGGTGCTGTCCCCAGGGGTGGCCCGGGGCAGTGTCTGCAGAGCCTGAGGGAGGGCCATCGCCACCACCCACTGGGCCACCCTGGGCAGATTTCATGGTTTCCCATGCTCATCTTCCCCATTAGTAAACTGGCTCCTGCTCCCCAGTGTTGTGGAATTGAGACGCCACAAGAGCAGAGCCCACGAGCGGGCAGTGCGTGCCAGTAGTCAGCCATGGTCAGTGTCAGGGCCATGCAGCTGCGGGTCCAGACTCAGACTCCCAGGTCATCCCTGCCCAGCATGTGCAATGGCAGCCTCAGGCTTGGCCCCCACACGTCCTCCCTAAGGAAAAGCCCATGACCACTGGTGGCCAGTGAGGGACGGAAGGCCTCTGGCACAGCGATCCTGTGGTGGGCTGCACAAGCTCCAGGTGTCACAGGTCTCCTTAAGCCTGCAGGAGGGGCAGGCATATGCCGCACACGGGGAGTCGGGGAGGAGCAACCCGCTGGGCCCGGGTGTGGGGCCTACAGCAGGGGTCAGCTTTGGGTTTGGAAGAAGCTGCAGGAAGGCCGGCCAGTGGAGGTAGGGAGGGCTTGAAGAGGCAGTGCTTGCTTGGTCATGCAGACTGGAGTGGGGCCAGAGGAAGCCCACCCATGCTTGTGAATGTGGCCTTGTTTGGAAGTAGGGTCTTTGCAGATACGATCGCTGGGGTTGGCCCTGATCCAACACGATGGTGTCCTTATGGGGGAACATGGACCAACACACAGAGGGGGAGGGGTGCCTGAGGCCGCCTGGAGCAGGCATAGGGCTTCTCCCCCAGGGTCCCAGAAGCATCGTGACTTGGAGTCCTGTCCCAGAACCGTGAGGGAATACTGTTCTGTTGTTTGAAGCCACCATTTTGGACCTCTGTCACAGTAGTCCTGGGAGGCCACAGCTCTGAGGCAGGTCAGCCAGTGACCTCCAGGCCCCAAGACTCGGCTCCAACAGGCAGGGCACAGGTGCCAGTATGATCTCTGGGAGAAGGTTCTGGATGGCAGCAGGGGGCCCCCCTGTCCCTGTCGCAAGGGCTCCGGTCAGTGCAGCGCAGAGCACAGGTGGGCCCGCACCTCAGAACGGGGCCACTTGAGGGCAACACATCCCTGAGGAAAATCAGCGAGCTGCCGTGCTCTCCTTTCCCACACTGCCCTTGAAGTGTGGCGTGTTGTTTACACACCGGGACACGAGTGGGCCCGGCACTCTCCTGGGCTCCAGTGCTAGCCGGCGATACCCATCTCCTTGGACCGGGTGGCTCTGGAGCCCAGGTCCTGCCTGATGCTGGAGCTGAAGTTGAGGAAGTCCCCTGAGTGTTGGATAATCATCCCTCACAGATGCGTTTGGTGAGTTGCCTTTGACACCTCGAAGCAGTGCCTCTGTGGGAGATGCCGAGGAGGCAGGAGCAGCAGTGACCGGCCTCCGCTCCAGGAGAGGGAGCTGGCCAAAGAGGTGATGTGGCCACAGAGTGCGCTAAGAGCTGCCGGGTAGAAAGGAGGGACTTCAATGCCCCAACTCAGGGTGGCTCTATTTGGGGTTTCTCTGACCCTCTCCTGACATCGGGCCGGGTGGTGAGTGCAGTGCCGGTCTCTCACCCGGCCATCTCTCACCCGGCCATCTCCACCCGGCCATCTCCACCCGGCCATCTCCACCCGGCCATCTCCACCCGGCCATCTCTCACCCGGCCATCTCTCACCCGGCCATCTCTCACTGACAGCGGGTGAGGGCTTCCTGGGCAAAGCTTTCACCTCCTCCTCTTGCTTCCCAGGTGCCGTGCACAGCTCCCTCCACCACGCACAGCTCCCTCTGGCCCTTGCTGTCTTCAGGCTCAGCTTCACCTGGACCCTGGCTCAGAGCTGTGTACTGGCCTGCGGGCAGCCTCTGTCTCAGGGGAGCAGACTCATCCTGTCCCATGCACACGCCGCTGAGCGGAGCAGCCTGCAGTGTGGGCTGGGCTGTTTGCCACGAGGAGTCCCACAGGGATAAGGGGGTATTTTCCCCTGGGCTATTATCCCAGCAGGTCACCACCTGCTTTCTACATGCTGCAGGCTACTTATGTGGTCAGCTGATAAGTGATAGGTAAGCTTGTTAATTGAATTCTTGGGGGAAAAACAACTTTTTAAAGATCCCAACTGGGGAGGGATGGGCCACTCCTAGGCCACCAAGAATTTCTTTTTTGGTTTAGAACCCAGTGGGGAAAGAGAAGGCGGTGCGGACAAGGGCTTGGACCTCAGAAGGTGCATCCTGTTTCCAAGGACAGGCCCTGGCTCTCTGGCAGGGGCATTTCCAGCGTGGGCATTACGTGCGTGGGGGTGGCGGTGGGCAAAGGCAGCTTAATTGAGACGTGTGCAGATTCCCTTCCCTATCCTGTTTCTGAACTTGTTCATTCAGTGCTTTTGAGGACCTACTGTGTGTTTGGGTAGATGCATCTGCTTTGTGATTGTGTTCAAATTTATTTCCCTTTGTAATCAAATTATTCTTTAAACAAACATTAGGGATTTATTGTTTACCAAAGGAACCAGTAATGATTCCTTTTGTGTAACGCACAGTATCTCCTCCTCATGTGATTTCAGATTTAGGTTTTTAGCAGGTTGCGTGTTCATCTTGGTATCGACCCCTCCTGTTGCCCCATGGACACGTGTTATTTTCAGGATCCAAACATAAATATACAATGATGCAGCGCGTTTAGAAACGAGTGAACAGTGGAGCGGGAGCGAGCAGGCTTTCACACAACCAGGAGCCTCCACAGCGCGGTATTTCTCATCACAAGTTATTTAAAGTGATGGCTTAATAGGCGGTGCCTGAGATGTGGGGGCTAATGAGCACAAAGGCTCCGCTCTGCATTTCCTGGCTCCTTTGTGTTGAAATTAGTAAGTGCACCATCCTAGAAAAATGGTGTTTTGAATTTAATTTGCATTCTTTCTATGCCCCTGTGCCCAAAAGATAAGGGGGGAAAGCAGCACCTTGGGAGTCCAGTTCCAGAGCAGCCAGGGTGGGCTTCGGAACCGAAGCCGTCCTGCTGCCTGAACTGGAGGCCAGGGCAGGAGGTGGGAGTGGCCCCAGCTCGGCAGCCGTGTCACACCGGGCCTGCCACGCACTGCTGTGGGAGTGAGCGCTTGCAGTCGCCCCGAGGTGGATGCTCCAAGGAGTGGGCTCTGGGTGGCTGCGGAGCCTATGTAGAGGCGAGGACCTCAAGGGGAGCAGAGTGGCACAGAAGGTGTCCCACCTCAAGAAGCATCCTCTGGGGAGGCCCCTGTAAGGCTGGGCTGAGGTGGCATGGACACCCAGCTCCATGTCACAGAGACCCAAGGTCATAGACAGTCTTGTCAGAACAAGATACAGCCACAGCATATTCAGTCTGCCAGATTTTGTGAATTAAAACAACCTGTCCTAGCCTGCCAGCCCCCATCCAGCCCTCATTGTGTCGGGAGGTGGCCTTGTAGGTGGCCTCCCTGCTCCTGTCTTGTCTTTCCATGTGGTCGTGTGAACACTGTCCTCTCTTGCCGCCCTGGCTCAGGTCCCTGCAGGGGACCCTCACCTCTGGAACCAAGCCCAGATTCATGGCCCAGCACGGGGGTGCTGGCCAGCCTCAGCTTCCAGAGCAGCCTATCCCACTCCTGCTCACCTGGCCACCGAGTGTGGCTGGCTTCGCCTCTCCTGGCTGCTGGGCAGGTGGTACACGTAGGGCCTCACTTGACCTCCTAGCCTGTCACTACCAGCCTAAGTTTTGTCTGTCTCCCATGCCTCAGCTCAGGGCTCCTGGGGCAAGGGACCTTCTGTCTGCTGACTAGTCGTGAGTGGGGGCTCGGGCAGAGCTGCCATTGAGGCTGCCTCTGTGGTTTCTTGTGGAATGTCCTTGTACCCACCACCTAATCCTGTCAAATTCGATGTCTTCAGCAGTGTGACTGTGCTGACAGCTAACAGGGATTCTGGAAGAACTCGGTGAAATGTCACCTTGAGTGGTTGGAGTTTGAGGAGGACCCCCAGCGTGCCGGGTGCTGCTCCTGGTTTTGGGTGTGTGGAAATGAGCAAATGCAATCCACCATGAGGAGACGATGGTGGGACCATGCCCTCTCCCCGGGGCACGTTTTTCCTGGGGCTCCTTTCACCACACCATGGCTGACTCCACCACCAGCCTGACCCTTGGGCAGCAGGTCCCCCAAGCTGGGCAGCTGGACCAACGGTGAAGCCCAGGGAGTGTCTTGCATTCACAGGAGGCCGTTACTACCAAGGTGATGCCTCAAGGAACCATCCTCTCCCCAGCCCTGCGGTTCAAGTGCCCTTGAATTAGATGCGCATGAGGCGAGAGACGGGGTCACCACTGCCATCTCACTGGCGGGCGGAGCATGTCCTGTCATGTGGGGCTGTCAAGAGAGTGTCCTCAACTGGCCCACATTTTGACCACAGTATGATGCTGAATGAAAAGCACTGTCACAACATGTTGTGGAGCAGACTCTTCTGTGCACACAGAATAGAAACCAGGGGGAGACCAGAGACAACAGATTCTGACTGTGCATTTGCCTACCTACATTTTGTAGCATGGCTGGTTTTTAATCTTTGTGCAGAAGAAAATGTCAAAGGAAGGGCCAGATGCAGTTTTCTCTTTCCTCCCTCCCTCGGTCCTTGATGAATTCTCGCCACGGGAGGAAATGCAACTTTTTAAAAAGTTCTTGAATTCTACACGCCTAACTCTTTAGCCTTTGCATTAACATACATTTTTCTTTATATTTGACTTCAGTGACAGCTAAATTACATGTCGTTAATTGAATTAACACAAATTAGACCTGAAAGGGTTGAGGAAAGGAGCCTTGGGGTGCTCTCGAGAGCTTTCCTACCTGCGCCTCACGAAGGCAGTCGCTTTGCTTGGGGACCTGTCTTCCGCGGCGGGCGGGGCGAGTCATCTCCGCTCCTGTCCTTGTTTCAAACGCCGGCTGTCAAGCAGGTGAAGCTGGGGCTGGTCGGGGGATGAGCCTGGGTCTAGGATGAGGTTCTGCTGGTGGGTGGCTCGGGCTCCTGGAAAGCTGAGGTCCACTCGTACTGAGGTTAACCTGTGTGCCCACCTTAGGAGACAGCATGGGACTCAGGGCAGAGACTGTTAATAAACTCCAGGCATCCAAAGGCTGGAATGGTGCTAAGGGACGGGGCCCGGATCTGCCCCTCCCTCCAAGCCTTGCCGTGACCTTCATGCTGCCTGCAGGACTGGGCCTCCACCACAGCACCCTCCTGCCCCGAGGGAACCCAGGCTACCCTTCAATGGCCACATCTGTGAGCAGCTGGGTCCTTCAGTGAAACAGGGTCCCTGTCCATGGAGTCCCCTGTTGGGCTTGCCTACCCAGACACACTGAGTCTGCTTCCACATCAGCACATCCTGGGTGTTTGTTCAGCCCCCGGAACTCAGGTGGAAGCTCCAGGTTCCCGGCGTCCCTCCTGTGCTGTGGGTCCTGTCCTATGTCTGTCTGGTCCAACTTCTCTCAGGGGGACACTGCTGGCTTCTTGAAGGCCGAAATGTGGGACCCACTGGGGACTGTTTAGAAGTGTGCACTGTCCACCTCCCCGAGACTAGGAACTGGTCAGCTGCCTGGGTTCTAACAAGGTTTCCAGATGATTCCAAGGCTCTGATCTCATTCTCTAACTGGCCCGTGTGCATGTATCACGGAGAGCCATGCAGCCCCTCCCGCCGGGCAGCAGAGCCGCGCCTTGCTTGTGTGCAGAACGCTCCCTATCTCGGGCACGCCTCAACCTGTCATGCAGGGCATGCTGAGCTCTGCTGTGGGGACAGCCTCAAGTGGGCTCCTGTAACTCATGAGCTTCTCTTGAGAGCTGCTGGGTGGCCCGGGTGGCTGGACGGTTGTTGCCCACAGCACAGAGGTGACATCCCCATCCCTGCTAGTCCTCAGCTGCCTCCGGGTACCCCAGCAGCTGCCCCAGAAGACGGCTTGTCAGGGGCTGTCCTGCCTTGGTTTCAAGGACAAAAGAGCCTTCGGTTTTTCCCTGGCTGGGTTGCTGGGTCGTGGAGAGAGAAGTCATAGATGTGCCTGTCCCTTCACTTGCCATCTGAGCGCTGGGAGGAGCCACTGCCTGGCTGCTATACTTTCTAGCATTTCTGAGCCACCAGGGCAGCCAAGAAGGGGCTGCTGTGAAAGTGGGTACAGCGGTGGGTCATGGCCTCAGCACCAGAGACCCTGCTCCTCACTCCCCAAGGCCAGTGGAAGGACAAGGAGGAGGGGCCCGGTGTGGTGGGCAGCAAGCACTGCCCGCCTGCCTTGGGCCTGCAGGCTATACCTCACCCAGAGAAGGTCCTGGAAACAGGCCAAGCACAGCAGTCAGAGCCACATGACTGGGGTGCCCCATGCACCACTGAAAATGGAGGTTACGCAAATGGCAGGGCTCTGCTCCCTGGGGAGACATGTGCTGTTCTGTGTGGAGGCCCATTTTTGTTGTTAATCTCAGAAAGAATGCTCCACAAGGTTCGCTGCCAGCTACAAAGGGCCGCCTGTGGATAGGTATCGGTGATGTCTTCTGAGGCTGAAATTAGTGCTCAGATCCACTGGAAAACTCAATTTTCTTTTTTAATTTTTTTCTTTGAGGAGCCTAAGATTGAACGGAATCAGTCACGGTGGGGCCCAAGCAGAGCTGCTGCTCAGGCAGGTTACTGGGGACAGTCTGTGGCCTAGGCTTGACCTTTGCTAAATTGACCCAACTCCCCCAATGGTAGCTGTGCCGATGATAGATGTGATAATCACGTGCATGCATATCAGAGCATCACGCTGCACACCTTGAACATACGTGGCTTTTATGTCAGTGATACCGCAATAAAGCTCTTTTAAAAAGAGAAGTCTGAGAGGGTAGGGGGGAGAACTGTTCTATTCAGAGACAAAGCAACTAAACCAGATCCAGGGCTTGTGCCCCAGGGAGCCAGTGAGCTGAGCCAGGGGCAGATCCAAGATTTTGCAGACTCTTGGTGGAGGTGGCAGGAGCTGCCTGAGGTCCTGCAGGCTGTTCTCGTAAAACTACATAAATGCTGGGCACCTGTTCCCCGGCCGGGCAACACAGGGAGACCCCATTTCACAAACCATAACAACAAAACCCCTACATATAAATGAGGGGATCCAGGCCTGTAATAAGGAGAACATGGAATGTCCCTGCTCCCAATGGTCATTTAGGGGACTCATTTGGAACACGGTCTTCCGAGGATCAGAACTCGGAACATTGCTCAGCAAGGGGTAGGCTTTCTGCTGGCACCTGACTTCTAGGCATGCATGACCTCTGGAGAGTTTAGCCACAGGTGTGGTGAGCAAACAAGCGTGTCCCCACTGGCACTGACAGTGGTAACCTGTCTGTTCAGCAGGGGCCTGTGTACCCATTGCCATCTTGCAGAGGCTGCCACCCTCTGACCTTTGGAGACGCCATGTGGCTGTTGACTCAGTGGGGCCAGTGCAGCTGGGCTCCTAGGGATGTGGTTCTTCCAGCCTGGGTTTGCTGCCCTGCCTGCCCCTTGTATGCCTCTGGCCTGCCTCCTGCCTTCTGTTTCTCATCTGGGGACCTGCCACCTCCCCAGATGTGGCTCTGGGTTCTCTGGGAAAATCTTCCTCGTGCTCTTCTCCCTCCACCCCCTTTGTGGCTGACCCTCTGACCCTGGAAACATGCTAGAATGTGGGTTATATGCTGTGGTGGTGTCCAGCTACCATGGTACAGTAAATGGACAGCAGAGGCCCTGGCTCTGTCCGGTGCTGGCATATGGCACATGCCCACTGGCAGGGGATGCCTGGGGCTTCGCGCCTACGGAGCCGCAGATCTTGTGAAGGGCTGACTTGGGGACTCTGTTGCTCCTCTCACATGTCACAACTGAAGGACATCTTTGCGCACAGAGGAAGGGCGACCAGGGCCACTCCGACTCCCCCCAGCACAAGCGACGGTAACTCCAGGCTTGAGGAAGCCATGACTCACACCTAGCACGGGAGAACGCATCCAGGTGCCAGAGCTGGTGCACCAAAGAACAAGCCCGCTCCCTGCAGCAGCTGGAGGGCATGATTCTTCATTCTTGTCAGAACCCACGGTCCTCAAAGAGAGTCTGTCTCACTGCCATGGGGAGATGAAACCCAGCCTGCACGGCCACGCTGCCAGGTCCACACTTGCATCTGGTACTTCAGTTATGAATTAAACACGTTGCCAGCATGCTTTCTTTCAGTTTTGGAAGGTAAATTCTGGTAATTATATCAGGGCACAGAAATGCAGACCTGAATTCGAGGAAAAGCACGTTGCCAGGCTAGAACGTCATTGAGGGATGATTTGGCACATGTCTCACATGGAAGGAGGTGGACTGGCAAACCGGCTCTGTCTTCTCAAGACAAACACCTTGAAATTAGCCTGCAGATTGTGGATAGGCAGTTTCCCCGAGCACCTGAAGGACTCCGGGGAACTTGAACTCCACCCCAGGAGCTGGAGGCCACAGGGGCTTCCCTGGCCCTGTGCTCTGGTTCTTGCCGGGGAAGATGTGGGGTGCAGTCACGCCTGTGCAGAGGGACCTGTGAGTTCACAGTTGTGTGGAGGCTCTGCAGACACCCCAGTGGTCAATACTGGACAAAGGGGCCCTCGCTGGGCTTTGTCTGGCCAGAGTTCAATAGAGCGCTCCTATAAGGAATGCTGCTCCCGCGTTTAAGGCCATGATCTACGCAGGTATTAAAGTCCTCACAGAACGCAGTACACACCGTCTGTCTCTTCAAGAGGTCGTTGAGGTAATCGGAGAGCCCTGGCCAGGTCCCTGTGCGGGGACGGCATAAATCTCCACGGGTATGATGGGTGGACAATGGTCACACTCCTTCTCCATCAGGATGGCCCATGTCTGGACTATTTATTAACTGGAATGTGAATGGGCAAATGAAGGCCAATTTATATGTTGCCTGGGGAGACGGATCACGATTGCCAGGAGTATCGATTTCCTTCCTCTCTTTCTTCTTGGTGGGGACATCATGCAGGGAACTGCAGTCACACGGGGCACCCTTATCAGATCTTAGATACCACCCCAGACTGTCCGCAGCCATTAACCTTGCATATTATCTGACTTTAGTGATTAGTACCGGGCACATAAAACCATATTGATGGCCGTTCTTGGGGTAGAATGGGGAGCTGAGTTACCGCAGGCTGGATTTTGCTGACTTGGTGATACAAATGATAGTATTATGCGGGTGTCGCGAAATTGCTAATTTGTCATTTCTTTCATGGTGCCATCGGTGATGTGGTCCTAATGAGCGAAGCACCTAATCGTGTGGGGCTGCTTTCCCGGGCTGCATGGAGAGGCCAAGGGCGCCGGGGTGTCCTTTGTCCACCAGTTCATCCCTCTCCATCCTGTGCAGGCCGTTGCAAGGGCGATTCCTTGCACCCTTCGACACCTTGCGGCTTCAGTCTCCCACTCGGCCTACCCGTCTGGTTTCCATCTCCCACCGGCAATCTGGAGAAGTTTTGCGGTGTCATCTGCGCTTGGATTCAGAGGCCTTTCCTCTGCCTCGGACTGCAGCTTGCCCGTGGGCTTTGCGTGTGGGCTTCTGTAGACACGAGCAGCTCTAGGTCCATAGAGCCCCTCGCGATGGTGCTCCTTGAGTTTGTTCATAAAAGCCAGCCCCAAATAATGGTGTATCACTGCGAAGACAAGCCCTCTATGTCCCTCAGGACGTGGCAGGGTGGCCCAACTGCCTCCATCTCATCAGCCCCCATTCACAGCTGGCTTGTGACATCAAGGACCAGGTGAAGGCATAGTCACTGGGCTTGATGGAAGTGCCATCTTGCTGTGCAAATCCTCGAGGTCAGGAAAGACCGGAGGAAAAGATGGCTGGGTAGCGGTCCAACCAGGACCAGAACCAGGTCTTTGTGGCTTGAGCCCAGAGCCACGTCCACACCTGGCCATGTCTGTGCAAGCGGAGGCAGGGGGCTGACTGCAGCAGGGCCTGGCTCAAGACTGAGTCTCTCAGGTCTTGCCAAGGTTGGTCAGGTCTTCCCTGGTACGTGCCCCTGATGTGACAGGTGCCACCAGTGAATGGCAGTGCATGGGATGCCAGTGGACAGGCTTGGCTGTGTGAAGCCCTGGGCTGGATCCCTGAGGACGGAAGAAAAACAAAATGTAAAACTTTCCTCTAAGAAATTTTCAATCACAATGTACATTAACTGTATTTTATAAGGTATTAATAAACTCTAAAGAATGAATCAGAGCAATATAAAATTGCATACAATGGCTGAGCCCCAACATAATGCTTCTGGAGAAATAAACATTAATAATGGCTAGCTACTTTACATTTGGGCTGCAGCGCCTCTGCTGGCTCTCTTCTTGAGGATGGAAGCCTCCGGTGGGCGGCTGCCCATCAGTGCTCACAGAGAACCTCCTTGCAGGGCTTAGCTGGTGAGTTTCTGAGCATGCCCAACACAGTCCTGCCTTCAGGGAGCCTCCCAGGCCGATAGGGAGGGGTGGGGGGCAGGAGAGTGTGTTCCCTTAGGACACGGCAGGACAGCCTGTCCCTTAAGGTCTTTTCCAGCGTGCCTTACAGAGCAGCAGCAGGAGGATGTCTTATCGAACCCAGATTTAGATTTGTTGCTGTAGTTCTGAGATGTG
The DNA here is from genome assembly GCA_004024805.1 of Geosciurus inauris. Lineage (NCBI taxonomy): Eukaryota > Metazoa > Chordata > Mammalia > Rodentia > Sciuridae > Geosciurus > Geosciurus inauris. The sequence goes on from PVHX01008794.1 coordinate 47,189, forward strand.
TGCAGCCACCTGCTCAAGTGCATAACTGACGGTTCTTGTAGGAAGCCTGTCCCTAGGTGGGCTGGGGAGACCATTCTTGAGTGTCTGACGGAGGAACAGAGGTGGCACCAAGTCTTACCTCTGTAAACACCTGTCCCTGAAGGACATGACCACGTTGTGTTTCTCGCTGGACTTCCCACATGGTTCTATTAAAATCCTTTCTAATTTTTAAAACATTTTACAGAAAGATTCACGTATGTATAAGAGAGGACCACAAGGTAATGGACCTGGCTCCTGGACACCAGAGACATTAGAGATGTGTGGTAGTTTTGGTTTCGATCATTTCCTTACGACTCACTTAGACACAAGCCCAAGTGGTCATGTTATCTCAGCTATGCACATTCCAGTGTGACCCTCTAAAGACAAGGGCCATTTAAATACAATCACATCATATTCACACCTGAACCTACACATTTCTCCTAATATCAAGTTTCCAGTCTTCTCAGGTTATCATTTTTGACAATTTTGGTCTAAATCAAGATATAGATAAGATCCGTAGCGTGCAATTAATTGACACAGCTCTTAAATCTCCATTAATCCGCGGCTGTCCCCACCATTCTTTCATCACCCTGCACTCCAGTCATTACACTCCAGCTGCTCTTACAGTCTTCCGTGGGTTGGATCTCGACGATGGTACCTCTGCGATGCATTTAACTTGTCCTTCTATCCCCCGACTTGTCTTCAGATTGGCAGTGGGTACAAAGGCTCTGCATGGGGGATGTCACTATGCCCGGGGACCCCGTGGCCTGGTCTGGTAACAGTTTGGGTTGTCACAGCAGGAGAAGGTGCTAAGGCATCAGTGGGTACAGGCCAGGGCGCTGCTCACAACCTGCAGCACACCTGCCCTCGAGCTGTGCCACCCAGCCTGCTGGGAGTCCAGGATAAGGACCCTGCCAGTTTTGTCAGAGTGAGGGCAATGTGGCTTAATAGGGTGTGTGTATGGGGCTGTCCTTGTGTTCACAATGTTGTACTCTTTGCTTCCATTAGGGTTACGGGAGGGTGACGGTCGGGCCCACCCTGTCTCATCTGCTGACTGTGAGGCTTCTGTAAGGGAAAGCCTCCTGGATCTTCAGGGGTTCTCTTGACTGTTTTGCCAGGCAGGCTGTACCCCCAGGGCTGGTTCTTATACCAAGAGGGGAAGGGAGGGTCCTTTGTTGAGTTGTCTGCTTCTAATGGTGGCTGAGATCGAGGATCCCTGCTGTTGTGGGATGTAAGCCACTTTTTCCTCCTTGCCCTTCAGGTAATTTCTAACAGAAACAGGGAGGTGACGTCACAGTCAGCTTTGCAACAATAGCGTCTTCAGCGACACCAGGTAACAAAGCACATTGCTGGCAGTACGTGGTCAACCACTGCATGGCCCACCATGGAAGGAGCAGCTGGTGGGGAGAGGAAGCCTGATGTCCTGAGAAATCTGCTGGAGAGGGCAGCCTGGGGCCTGTGTGTCCAACTCATGCTGGTCTGATTTGGTGACCAGGGTGGCTGAAAGCGGTGATTCTGGAATGGACTAGACTGCCTGGGATCCATCTTTCTGGTGCCCTAGATGCACAGTCTTAGCCAGGCAACCCTCCTTCACTCCCTGGGCTGTGTTTCCTCATTTAAGAAGTGGAAATAATGCTAGTGTCCACTTTTGAGGGCCTTGTGCAGATTCCGGGACCTGGGCCAGGTGCTCCGCCTGGTGCCCTGCACTTGGTATGAGCAGAGTCGGCCGCAGTGACCTGGGAGAAAGGTCAGCAATGGGAGGCCTCCTGATTTCCCCACTGGTCCTGGCCTTCCACGATGCTGTCCCAAGTATGCTCAATGGAAGATGCAGGGCTCGAGGTGGCCCTCAGAATGCTGGGCTCCTGGTGGCAGCGAGCCAAGGAGGGCCCCCAAAGGCCAGAGCAGGAGAGTCAGACTCAGAGGGCTGCTGACATGGAGGCTGTTTAGATGGGTCTGCCCTGGTAGACACAGATCTGTTGGGTTAGTGAACTTGACCTTGGGAACCCCACCTGATTTCCCATGTGTTGTGAGGTCTCCATTCCCATTATATAGAGGAAGAAGCATCAGCCCAAGATAGCTGGCTGTGGCCTCCCTGGGAGCCATCAGGGTCAGAGCCTCCACTGGGTGTCCTCAGTCACCCCAGAACCTCTGTTTTGTAAACTCATCCCTTCCCAGCCACTCTGTGCCAACAAAGGGTCTCTGTGGCCCCATGTTTAGCGAGGCAGTCTCTTGTGAGCACCCTGCTGGCCTCCTTCCTGGCCACACTGGGGAGCCTTAGCCACCTGGCCTGTCTGCGGGTGGGCCCGGGGCGAGCCAGGCCTGTGAGCTCCCTGCCCACCCTCTGTGAGTCACTGGCTTCCTGTGTGGCCCACGGGAGCCACACTGCCCACTCCCCAACTCCTCCACAGCAAGGCACACTTTCTTCAAATTGCTCTCCGATGAATCCACAGGTGTTCAAGGTTTTTGGAATTACAGGAGGTGAGTCCTTTCTATAGAAAGTGCTGAGCTTCAGCAGTTGTCATTGCTCATGAGTTTGCTCTTTAGTGGTAGGCACGCCTGCACCAAAATACTCTGAGGTGCTGTTTAAGTCAGGTTGTGTGGCTGTGACCAATGCACCTGACGAGAACAACTCAGGAGGATGTTTGTTTGGGCTCACAGTTTCAGAGGTCTTAATCCATAGACGGCTGGCTCCGTGGCTCTGGGCCCAAGGTGAGGCAGGAGGGCATGGTGGAGGAAAGCAGCTCAGTTCATGGAACCAGGAAGCAGAGCGGGTGAGCTCCACTCACCAGGGCATGCCCCAGTGACCACCTCCTCCAATCACACCCTGTCTACCTACTGTTGCTACCACTTAATCCACAGCCCTGCATTAAAGCACTGATTAGGTCACAGCTCTCAATCTGCCTCTGAACCTTCTTCCACTGCCTCACACATGAACTTCTGGGGACACCTCACATCTAAACCCTAGCAGCTGTGTGACGCAGGGAGCCCCAGCAGGGCATGCGTCCCCCCGGGAGAACGGCTCCATGGGGGCTCTTAGTTGGTGTCCTAAATGTGAACTTGTAGAGACCAGCTTCCCTGGTGAACCCCACTGAGACACGTGTGGACACAGTGCACCCGGCCCTGGCCCCTGTGTGGGCATCCTCTGCCTCGGGGACTCTGCAGAGCCCCGTCACGGTACTACTGCCTCACCGCGTTGTTGGATCGTCTGCTGGAACTGGCCCCAGTTTGGGTCCCAAACTGCAGAGAACTGAATCTCCAGTCTGCAGGACCCCAAGGGGCAGCGTTGGGCCGCCTCGCCTCCCTGTTCCCGTCGTGACTGTGGATGAGGAGGTATGCGTCATGGCAGAGTTGACGGGCACCTGAGTCCATGGGTGGAGGGACTGGAGCTGAACTATATGTGGAATCACATGTCACTTCTCAAGACCGTTAGGTCATTCATGAGGGGGATGGCCGTTGCTGGACCCTTGCTGCAGCTCCATCAACCTAGTGCGTGGAAGGAAGCTGCCACGGTCTGTCCCCCTCGTCTCCTCCCCAAATGTGCTCAAAGCTGGAGCTGAACAGTGGGCACAACCTGTTTGGATGGTGCCCGGCTGCCTGCCCGCAATCCTGTCCCGCCCTTGTCCTGGAGCTGGGCACTGGCGGCAGAGGCCTCTGACGGGGGGCCTCACGTGCCTTCCCAGGCTGTGGACCTGGTGCAAAACCCGGCTCCGCCTCCTCCTGGCCTGGGGACAGCGTTGGTCCTTGAGTGCCTGGAACTGCATTTCCCGGCCTGTACGAAGGGCCAGTAGCAGACCAGCCCTCAGAAGTCTGGCGAGTGGGAAGCAGGTGGGGAGGGAAAGCACCTTATGTCAGCCCGTCAGTTTCCTTCCTTTTAAGGCTGAATGACGTTCCACTGTGACCACACCATGTTCATCACTGGTCCACTGATGGGCACCCGGGCCGATTCCTGCCCTTGGCCTCTGTGGTGCTGCTGTGTCCACAGACATGCAGGCCTATCCCTCCCTGGGCCCCGTGTGCAGGCGTCCTGGCCTGGAGGTCTCCCTGCCTCTCTGCCGAGCTTTCTCGCGTGCTGCCTTCCCTCATCACATGCACCAGCTCCACCAGCTGGGTCCACGTGCTCTTCCCAGTGGGTACAAGGCCCGCAGGGCTGCCCAGACCCCATGTGGAGGGCGAGGCCCTCCTGGCCTGGGCCCCACCTCACGGGGACTCCACGGTGGAAACTGTGTCACCTGCTTGGCTTTGCTGCCCAGCTGTGAAGACTTGACAGCAAGGATGAACCTTTTGTGACCCTGACAAACAGACGTGTGTGGGATCAATGAAGGGGCTGGTGCCGTGGAGGCTGATGGAGACCCGACCTCTACTGTCCCCCATTCTCCACCCTCTGCATCTGTCCCTCCCTCCTCCCGCCTTTGTGCTGGGCCTTCACGGGGGTCTTCATTCCCCTGACCACAGCTCCCACTTGCAGATGCCCCCGGGTCGGGTGAGGGAGCCGAGAGCCCGGGCTCACGGCAGATCCTGGAACGATGACCATTATGTGAGGGCATTCTGGGCTTTTCAAACAATAAAACACAAAACTATCCACCACCGGGGGAATAGGCGAGACAAATAACGGAAACCGCTTTCCATTGACTTCTGGGTCACTTGACCTGACCCCAGGCCTCCGTGCTCAGCCCTCGGCTAACTGCTGATGGCACTCGAGATTAGCTTCGCAGTCGCGGGCTGATTTCCTTATTTGTCAATTTCCCTGGATTTATGTTCTGAGGTTGCCCTGGGCCCATGACAAAAGCTGGACCCATCAGGAGAAGCGCCCCTATTTGTCACTGGCCCAGCAGATGCCAGGAGGGAGCACCACAGAGAAGCATCTTAGATGGAAGCCCGACAACCCTCCCTGGCAGAAAGTCTCCTCCAGCCAGCACCTGCCAGAGGCACCTCGTCCTGCTCGTCCTGCAGAGCAGCTTGGCCGGAGGCGAGGAGAAAGGCACCTCTGATGGGCGGTGACCTCCGCCTGCCTCCGCCTCTCCTCGTGCTCCCTGTTTAAAGCCCTGGAAGAAAATGGAGTGAAGGACACTTTCCTTAGCGTAACTGTGGGGTGGCCGAGGTCACAGAGCCGATGACCTCCTCTGCTCCTGTTCTGTAATGAACCATTTAGCGGCTGGAAGGTCTGTGTTTTTGTGCCGGGTAGTTACTTGTTTGACTGAGATTGGAGAACTCTGAACTTTCAGCGTGTGCTGTTTATTGTATTGAGCTGTGTTTAAAGGAAAATCTACTGCTTTCCACTGATGGGTGTTTCTGGCTAACAGCACTTTAAAGAAGTGGAAAATGCTCAGTTATCGCCCAGTGTGAGCGGGATCAATAGTAGTTCCGCCGTGCCTGGTAATTGGAGTAGCTGTTATACACAAGAGCTCGGGTCTCCTCGAGTGACTCTTATCAATCTAGTGTCCATCATCATCTGATAATCAGACCGAAAATATGGTGGGGAATTTTCCCTTTTTAAATCAAGCTTGTGAAAAACATTTGAAATAATAATGAAAAAAAATCTCATTGTTCAACCCAGCAGGGAGAAAAACCCGGGAGCTGGGAGGCTTCTTGCTAGAGACAGAGCCAGACAGGTGTGTGCAGGCTGGGAAGACAGACTTCCATAACACTGAAGAGCGCTGGAGAGACCAGTGCTTGGCCCCCAGGGTGGCTGTGTCTGGGCTGGCAGAGACGTCTCTACCCCTTGCCCACACCTGGGCAGAGGTGCCTGGCTCTTGGTCACTTGAGCCTTCTGCCTCCACGTGGTCCTCAGAAAATCTGGTGCTCCTGGCTCTGGAAAAGACTGGATAAGTCTTACGACGTTGTGGTCAACCCACCTAAAAGCCCGTCCACTGGATTGACTGGTGGCTTGAAGATATCGTCTTGCTGGGGTCCATTCAGGCATCAAGCAGTACTTGGCCTCTGCCACGAGCCAGGCTCTGCCTTGGGAGTGAGACGGAGCTCTGTCCTGCCTCATGGCTGGACACCTGGTAACAGAGGCCTTTTCCTTTCTCTTCGTGCTGGGGCTTAAACCCAGAGGCACTTAACAACTGAGCCACATCGCCAGCCCTTCTTATTTCTTATTTGGAGACAGGGTTTTGTTAAGTTGCCCAGGCTGGCCTCAGACTTGCAGCCTCCTGTCCCAGACTCCTAAGCTGCTGGGATCACAGGTGACAGAGTGTCTTTGGCTGCAAAAAAGTGCAGCAGCAGCAGCTGTGGCTTCTGAGGTGCTGGCTTGCTCACCAGACTGATAAGGGAGAGGCCCAGGCCTGGGCTCTCGAGACTGGGAACCTGGTGAGGATTCTGGGGTGTGTCCATAGTAAGACTCTGCAGTTGGCAGTTCCCGTCCCTGCCTTTGGCTACATCACCTGCAGGTCCCATGGTCTTCCAGGAGAGTCCACCTGTGTCTGGATGGCCTGGTCTGGTTTGGTCCTGGGACTGCTGTGTTCTGTGGAATGGAGGTACTGGCTGGAGCGGTGATAGACCATAACTGTGTGTGGTTCTGCAGGAGACATCTCTTGCTCATACCTGGTTTCCTAGGTCCACCCAGGACACAGGGCTCTCTTCTGAGCCCTACCCCTTAGCTCAGTCTTACCTGATCCCTGGGAGGGGAGGGGAGCTGGCCCTCGCCCACGTGTGTGTTCACGCCCACGTGTGTGCTCACACCCAGACACGGCACACTCACCCGAGCACAGTGATACACACGTGTGCGCTGCACACACTGCCGCCCGCAGGATGCCCCCAGCCCTCCCACCCTGCCTGGTCTTGTGCTCACTTTGTCCCCAGCAGACCCAGGCCCGACCTCCCTCCTTCAGGAGGCACCTCCTCGGCCCCTGCAGACCCTCTGTTTGAGGTCCCAGGTGCTCTGCTCGCCGCCCTGCAGAGCGGTGCATCCTGTCTGGGCTGAACGCAGGTCCCTCACCTGGCCTTGCACCCATTTCCCTCCTGCCTGTGGATCCCAGGCTCTTCCCTTCTGCATCGCTGAGGAGCTGCTAGGAGTGTCCCCTCTGCCAACTCCTCCTGTGGGCTGGTCAAAGGTGACAACCCAGCATCACTCTGATTGAGCCCCTGCACATGAATGGGGACTCGGGGCCAGCCAGGGGGAATTGTCATGCCTCCCTCTGCCTGAGTGACTCTGGGCAGCTTCCTCTCTCTGATCCCTGATGTAAGGTGCTCCCTCACTGCTAAGTGGGAATGGCATTCGGCTTCACTTCCTGACTGGGTGTGCAGGTTAGAAGCCGTGGGGTGCACACAGCCTGTCCTATGAGAAGCGTCATGGCTCAGTGGAGGAGCAGACTTCCTTCTGTGGACCCTACAGCTTGTTCAGTGGTGAGGACCTTGTGCTGGCTCAGGATGGCAGTGCAGGTCCCAGGACTCGGGCTCCCCCTCAGCTTCCTGCAGTCACCCGCTGAGTCCTGGGCCAAACTGGAGGTGTCCAGGGAGCATCTGCTAACTGAGTTCATCTTCTCCGGCACCATGTGCCGTCTTCTGGCTGAGGCCATGCCGGGGCTGGAGCCCTGTCTTTCCTGGCTGATGTCACTGTAAGGAAGACCTGGTGTGAATGGGAAGCCTGTGACAGTGCCCCACCTGGCCGGGCTCGGGCAGCGAGAAGAATCCACTGGTCTGGGGGCTTCGCTTCAGTTTCCCGTGTTAACAGCCAAGTCAGCATGCTCAGAGGCGGGAACAGAAGTTTCCAGACGTTATTGCTAAAGAAAGGCCGTTTCTGCCTCCCTGCTCCGGGGGAGAGCTCTGTCCCGTGTACAGCTGTGTGGCGCTGTGGCTTTCATGGCTAACCTCTAAAAGACGTCGCTGCGGATCTCTTCCTTTTCTGCTTTCCTTGGAGGAAACTCGGGCTGTGCGTTGGAACCGCAGCCAAAGATGTGCTTCCAGTGACTCCAGGTGAAGCAGCCAGTTCATCTGATCAGATCCTCCCGCTGTGACGCTGCTCTGGAACTCGGAATCGGAACTGCGTTTACAAGACTTTAGTGATTTTTCCTTCAATAAGGTCCAGCGTGTCTTCCTGACATTTTTTTAAAGGATTTATTTATTTATTTTTACTTTTTTAGTTGTAGATGGACACAATATCTATTTATTTTTATGTGGTGCTGAGGATGGAACCCAGTGCCTCATGCATGCGAGGCAAGCTCTCTACCACTGAGCTACAATCCCAGCCCCTTCCTGACATTTTAACAGTCCTCTGGCCGCAGTCACTTCCCTTGGTTGAAAGCTCACCCAGACGAGCCGTCGGCACCACAGCTCTGCCTGCAGCCTGTGGCCTCCAAGCCCCGTGTAGTGTGTCCTGTGTGCTGGCCAGGTGTGGCTCCAGCCGCTGCTTCCCCGCTGTCCCTGCTGTGAGGGCACTGTCCAGGTCTCCATCCTGCTCAGGCCGGGCTCTTTCCCTTTCCCTGCTGACCCCCGTCAGCTCCCTGGAGCCACAGGTTGAAGGCGCCTCCACTGTGCTGGCCCATGGGGAGGTGGCTGTCGCACCCCAGCACCCTCCTGTGGCCCTACACTGGCCTCTTGGCTCTGGAGGAAGTCGCCACGCCGCCGCTCTGCCTGCGTGGATGGGGAGGTGGTATTCTCCCCGCTACCTGCAGCAGGAGCTCTTGGTCCCTGAGGACTCTGACAGTCCCCAGCTGCGGCATGGATGGAACTCCATCTTGGGCACATGACGGAGACCAAATGGGAGCAGAAGGGCAACCTGACACCCTCTGGGTGTCCTGGCTCCCGGCCCTGCTGGGCCACCCCAGAGTTCTCGTCTGTGAGAGAGAGTTCCCTGACGGCAGCTCCGGGGGCCACGAGAAGGCCATGCAGAGCTGGCGAGGGGCGTCCCTGTCAACACTGGCTGTCCCTTCCTGCACACGTCTGCAGGGAGGCGACCCACCGCCCTGCTGTTCCAGACCTTTTCCCTCTTGCGTGGGGATGGCCAGGGGCGGCATGTACTGGGCGCTCCCCTCTCGGCCCTCTCCGTCCTCCTCCCTGTTACTGGCAGTGGAGGGGGTCCCAGTGGTCCCATGAGTGGGCGTGGAGGCTGCGGCAACAGTGTACTCCTGGGAGCCTGTGCGCCCGTCCCAGTCTTCCTGGCCTCAGCACCAGGTGCATGGGCAGCGCTCTCCAGGCAGGGTTCTCCTGATCTCCCTTCACTCAGGTGACCCTTGCCCTCGAGCTGTAGACGGCCATCCCTGCCCAAGGGCGTGGTCCACTGGGATTCCCGGGACACTCAGGCCTCCTGCTCTCCCAGCAGCAGGACAACTCTGGGTCATGTGCAGTAGGCTCTGTTCCCAGGGCGGCCACCTGGCCCACGGTACCCTGCGTACCTGTTCCTCAGCTTCTCCTGGGTTGGGGAGGCGCGGCTCCAGCCTGCAGTTGGGAGGAGAGGGGAGGTGTGGCGGCAGCGTGTGCCCTGGGAGAGGCTCCAGGAGCAGCCACCGCAGGGCTGCTGAGTGGCCTTGGGCCTTGCACCCTGTCCCCTCTCGCAGCAGCCCTCTGTCAGCTGCCTGATGGAAGGGGTGTCGCCACCCTCAGCATGGCTGACCTGGCGTTCGGCAGTGGACGTTGATGATGTCACCTGCCTCAGAACAGTGTCCTTTATTGTCACAGGCTTGGCTTTTGGAAACAGGTGCACGGTGTAGGTAGTGGACCCTTGGTGGCCACACAGCTCAGCCTGGCTGTGGCTGCGTCTGTGTGTGTATTCATGAGGCACCGAGCATTTCAGGACAGAGGAGTCTGTCTAGCCCCATCCCCTTGGCCCCTCTAGTGACTGCAGCTTTCAGAGGTGAGTTATGTGGGTCAACGCACAAACCTGGCTGGTTCAGAGAGCAGGCCTGGGATGAGGCCCTGCAGCCCGCTCTGGTGAGGGCCCAGGCGACTTGCAGGCACAACCACGTCAGAGCCCCGTGACCTACACTCAAAAATTCTGGTCTTGGCTACCCCGCCTGTGCCTCTCCCTGGTCAAGCCGGGCCGCAGGGTTTGCAGATTGTGTTGGGGTGGGGAATAGGCGGGGCCAGAGGCTGCTGACCGGGGCCTGCTCCCTGCCCAGAGCTGAGGAGGCAGAGGCTCCCAGGAAGCTGGGGCTCCTCTGCCAGGGTTGGTGCGGGTCTCCTGAGGACTTCAGTGGGGCACCTGTGGCCTCCCTCCTGTCCCTCCCTCTCCCTTTAGGGCCACATGCTGGTGTGTGAAAACGGGGCTGGGCCTAAACAACACGGCAGTGCGGCAGTGCGTTTGAGTCAGGAGCGAGGACTGCCGAGCAGGACAGAGCCCCTGCTGAGGCTCCCTCCTGAGGGTCTGGGAGGAGGGCAAGGGGGCAGGCAGGGGCCTTGCCATCGGTCTTGGATTGAGGACGATGGGCGAAACGTCTGTGCGTCCTGGTGATGGATCTTCTTTCCCAGCACATGATTGCTGAGGGGCTAGAGTGCACTAGACCCTGCTGGGGCTGGGCCTGGGCCTAAGGGTGCCTGGGTTAGGGACTAAATCAGGCCAGCCCCTTTCAGGCCAGGGTGGGTGGCCTGGCCAGTGCCCCTTCATTCCCCTTGGTGGGAGCTCTTGAACTCTAATCCACCTGTACAAGTGTGCCAGTGCTTCTGAGTGGTGGACCCAGGGTCAGAGACACCGTCCTTGTCCGTGGTATGTACCCTGTGTGTGTATGTAGGTGGGGACAGATATGAACCAAATTGAAAAACAAAATACAACTGTGCCTCAGGATACCTCGCAGACATCAAATTCTGTGGGTGTTATGTTCCTTCTGTACGATGGCACGGCATGGTGTGGAACCCATGTTTACCCTCCTGTGTTTAAATAAACTCTAGATTGCTTATGATGTGCAATGTAATGCAAACAGTTGTTCTTTATCATTTAGGAAACAACAACAAGAAAAACCTATGCTCCGAACAGGTGATTTCTTTCCTGAATGTCTTTGGTGTGTGGTTGGCTGGTCAGTGGGCAGGGACCTGAGGATCTGGAGGGTGGGCTGCAGTCATCAGAAACCAAGCCAAGGGCTTGAAGACGGCACTGAGGGAGGTCTGGGGGACGTCCTTAGACAGGGAGGTCACTGGGGCATCTTGTGCAGGTGACATTTAAATGGAGACTTGGGCAAGAAGAAGATACTCCACCAGCTGGGGTGGCATCTTCGTGACCCCAGTGGGGACAGCATGGGAGCTTGAACTGAACGGGGCTGGTATTGAAAACCACAATGGAGTATGTGTTCTGGTCTGTCTGGGTTCCTGGTAGAAAGGAGGACTTTTAGAAGGAATTGGGACAGTCATGCAAAACCCTTTAAGAGTGTCGGGAGATTTAGTGGCCTTCTCTCTGGGTCAGGTAGGGTGACCCCATGGTGTGTGTGTGGAGAGCTGAGAGGGACCAATGGGGTTCTTACCAAACGAACATGGCCAAGCACCTGCCGGGTGCTGGGTGGGGCTGGAGAAAGTGGCCCTGGGCACGTGGGGACAGAGTGCTTTCCTTAGCCGGGGAGCAGTGATATGGAGGCGTCGTTAGGTCCCAGGTGGCACGGTCGTGTTGTGGTCCTGCTCTAGGCCGCAGGGGTGTGGATGGGAGCCCGTGGCTTGCGCGCAGTTAGATGTACATTTCCCAGTAATCACCAACCAATGTGTCTTCTAAGGACACAGGACATCTCGTGTCAGCTAGCAGCACCAGGCCTCACACAGACTCGTGCTGTGAATGGCAAGCCTGTCCTCACACGCCACAGGTGGCCAGGGGCCGGGCTGGTCCAGGCCGGCCCACGGGAGCAGCTCTGCCCCTCGTGGCAACTCTGTGTGCTGGCCAGGCCACTTCTCTCTTCCTCCCTGCCCCCGTGGGCTAGCCAGGCCATGTTCTTCCTGCATGAAGAGCCAGTGTCCCCAAGAGGTACCCAGACCTGGAGCTGGCCTGCTCTCTTCCCCTCACAGCAGGAAGAGGAGAGAAGGCCTGTCCTTGCCCAGGTGAGGGCCCCTGGCAGGCGCAGTGCAGGGCACACCTGCCTGTGTCTGTCTCACCAGCAACCCACCTGGTGTGGAACGTGGCTCTAAGAGGAAGCTAGATAAGGTGACAGAAAGCAACAGATTTGCCGCTGGAGCTGGGAACCCGCACACTGTGCTCAAGCTGCTTGCTCCTCTGTCCCACAGCGCCGAGGGGCTGGTGGCCCTGGTTCTGCGGTCTCTTGAGGGGCTCCTGCAGGAGGCAGGAGGGACAGGGCCTTGGGCAGGGGTGCCTCTGACCACAGCCCCCACGACGGCTAGGCTAGCTGTAAATGGGCAGAAGCCAGGGTACGAGTAGACAGGCGGGACTGAGGCCTCTCTTCCCCATCTCGTGCCTCCCGGCGCCCGCCAGTGGTGAGAAGATCCAGCCACAGGTGGGTCGGGGCATGTCCAGCCAGTGGGGCGGAGTTTAGGCTCTATTAGGTTTTCTGTGAGTTGTAGTCATGAAGTGTTGTGAGAGCTCTCGGGGAATTGTGACGGGAGTGTCACCGGCCGTGGTGCCAATCACTCTGGAAGCCCCTCTCTGCCATGACAGGTGCCAGTCACCAGCCTGTGCTGGGATGGCACTGGAGAGTGCGTTGGTGCTGCCATTCTAGAGAGGTCTCTAGTGTGAAGTGTGACCCACTTAAATGTAGCCCTCTTAGAAACGTACATGCTCCTTTGAAAAAGGCATATTTTTAGGGAAAATGCAGTTTCATGTTACCCAGCAGGGTATTGCCTGAACAGCTGCACAACACTGCCGTGCCCAAGTGAGGAAACAGTGACCTTCCTGGCGAGCGTCCTTAGTGCCAGGCTGTGGTGTGGCTGTGGTACCTGGTAAGGCACAACGTGCAGGAATTCTCAACAGGGGTCCTGTCACTAGCGCCTATCGGCCAGGGCTGGGGTGCTACAGAGTGCGGGAATATCACACGGGCAGAAGTTAGCAGTGTCAAAATAATGTCTTCAAGTTGGGCGTTCACTTCTGGTGTGAGATTTTCTTCCCTGGGGTACCTGTCCAGTCAGTTACATATGGTGATGGACACTCAGCTGCGTTAGGGAGGAAGGCACTTGCCCAGTGCCTTGTGGGCTCCTCCACATGGCACAAAGCACAGAACACCAGCAAGGGCAGGCACGTGGGTGAGGTGGCATCTGCGTGTGTGGAACCGAGTTGGTGGACACACTACGCGCGAGGAAGGGGCGCCGTTCATAGTCACACCGTAGGAGGATGTGAAAGTGGATCTTACAGGACACTCTTGGGAAATGATTGCCTCATGCACTGTGGGGTTGTCCCGGGGAGGGCAGGGTGCAGTGTGGACCACACCCATGCCTTGCAGGCCCTCGCAGGCCCTCGCAGGCCCCATGGACTCTGCTCTCCCGTCTTTGGCCAGCTGTGTCCACTGTTTTCACCCCCTGGGCATGCCCCCTGCTCTGGGGCGACCATCCTGTGTAGGTGAGTGGTGGCTCCTGCACACCTCTCAGGGACTCTGGGACTGTGGTCGGCTTTGCTCAAGAACCCTGACACCAGCAAACCTGAGCAGCTGCTCTGGGCACCACCGGACCTGCCATCCCTTCCCCGCTGCAGACTTCATCCTTCCACCACCTCCTCTTCCCACCTCTAGACCAGCCTGCCAGGCCTGCAGCCTGCCCCTGCCCCAGTGTCACCTGCTGCCACCCTCGCCTTCACTCATCAGCTGTTGTGGCTGAAGTGTGTCTGCTGCAAAGACAGGTTGACGTCCTAAGCCCTGGGACCTGTGATTGTGGCCTCATCTGGAAATAGGATCTTGAAGGTGTCAGGATACAATGAGGCCACACTGGCTTAGGCGAGCCTCCCAAGATGGTCTCCCCTCGAAGAGCACAATTTGGGTGGAGGCACCTGGGGAGACCCTGATGATGGAGGCAGAGGGTGGAGCGATGTGTCCAAGTGAGCCAAGCTAAAGAAGGCCAAGGGGTGCTGGCCACCCACAGATGCTAGGAGACAGACGAGAGAAAGGTCCTCCCTTACAGCCCTGGAAGGAACCAAGTTGCTAGCACCTGACCTCAGACTCGCAGTCTCCAGAATGGAGAGGCTAGATTTCTGCTATTCAAAGCCACCAGTCTGTGCCATGTTGGCAGGCACAGCAAAACTGTGCAGACGCCAACACATCCACTTCACCGTGTCCCCTCAGGCCCTCCAATCGGAAAGCTCCATCCTCCTGTCGTGTCTCAGCCCTGGCCTTGACTGCAGACTTCCCTAGATGAGGCCTGATCAATGCATCATTTCATATTCTTTTTTTTTTTTTTTTGGTACCAGGGACTGAACTCAGGAGCACTCGACCGCTGAGCCACATCCCCAGCCCTATTTTGTGTTTTATGTAGAGACAGGGTCTCACTGAATTGCTTAGTGCCTCGCCATTGCTGAGGCTGGCTTTGAACTCACGATTCTCCTGTCTCAGCCTCCCTAAGTGCTGGGATTACAGGTGTGAGCCACCGCGCCTGGCTCATTTCATATTCTTGCTTTGCCTCTTTCTCCTCTTCAGGGTGCGATCATGCGTTTATTGTTGTGAATTTGGTTATTGCCTAGCTCTGCTACTGGGCAGCAAACTCTGTAAGGACAAAGACACTATATACTTTGCTCAATGTCATAGCCTCCTACTAAGCACAGGCTGGGGCACTTGGTTAGATGGATGGATGAATGGGTGGGTAAGTAGGCAGATAAATACATGACCGGGACTGGATGCGTGTGGATGCATGCATGCATAATCACATGGACGCATGATCAGAGGGATGGCTGGCTGGCTGTCTGGATGGTATATAATCAGATGGACATATGAACGAACCAGTGAGTGGTGGGATGGTGACTGGATAGAGAGCTGTACATACCAGGAGATGGATGATGAATCCATGATAGGAGAGATGAATGGGCTCATGTGTAGGAAGATGGGTGCATGGGTAGATAGCTGAATGAATGAGAGTCGGATGGATGGATGATCAGATGGGTGGATAGGTAGATGAGTAGATAACAGGTGGTCGATAGATGGTTGGGTGGATGGGTGCATGATCAGACGAATGAATGGATGGTGTAGTGGTGCACACCTACAGTCTCAGACTTGGCAGGCTGAGGCAGGAAGATTACAAGTTCATAGCCAGATTCAGCAACTTAGTGAGATTCTATCTCAAAATACAAAAGGCCTTGGGATGTAGCTCAGTGGTAAAGCACCCTTGGGTTCAATCCCTAATACCAAAAAACAAAACAAAACAAAAACCAAATGGATGGATGTGTGGATGGGGGATGGGAAGGTGGGAGGATGAGTAATTGGATGGATGGACGGATGGGTGATCAGAGGAATGGATGGGTGAATGGGTGGGTGAGTAGGTGGATGGGTAGATTGGTGAATGAATGTATAATCAGATGGATGATCAGATGGATAAATAAATAGATATACCAAATGATCAGATGAATGGATAGGTGCATGGGTGGATGGGTGAGTAGATGTATGGATAGGTGAGTGAATGTATAATCAGATGGCTACATGAACAGAGATATGGATGAATGGGTAGTTGGAGGTTTAGATGAATAGATGACAGATGATCAGATGGATGAATGGATGGATCATCAGATAAGTGGATGGGCGAGTGGATGGGTGGTTGGATAGCTGAATAACAGAAGATGAATGGAGAGGAGATGGTATTCCATGGAGATTGTCTTGGTATCTCACTAGGTGTAACGATTCTTCCTGTATGTGGTTCAAGTGTGACAGGCTGTCAAAGGCTATCTCTAAAAACTTGACCAAGATTCCATCTAATTTTTAATTACTTGTATTTTTATTATTAGAAATAATATTGTTATCAAAAATAATATAAACTCCAACATCCATTCATCTGATCATCCGTCCATCTGTCCATCCTTCTCTCATTATTTGTCTTCACACCCACCCATCCATTCCTCCTGTTCTTTTTTTTTCATTTTTGCATTATTTGTGTTTCTATAGCACCATCTCATTTCTCACAAGAAGAATAAGCCTTTCGTACTATCTTCATTTTATAGATGAGGAAACCGAGGCCAAGTGTGACCTACACAAGGTCATGTTAGGCACTGGCTCTACCCCCACACCAACATCTCTCAGAGCTGGACACGAGCAGGGTGCCCTAGGTACCCGAGGTGGATGCAGCCACGAGGTGGTGGCTGGGTGGTGACTGCAGCAGCTGCTAGAAAGACCCCTCCTCCTGCCCAGGGTCCTCTCCAGGGAGCCCATGGGAGCTGGGGTGCCCTGTGCTTCCTGCTGCTCCCGCTGTGGTCTAGTAATGAGTGGCAGCTTTATTTCCAGTGTCTCCAATGACCAAGACCCACTTATTCTTTGCAAATCACTTTGAGAACTGGTTTTACACACTGCTACATATATTTCTGTACAGTTTGGTTGTATGTTTTCAGAAAAGAAATTTCTGGGCACCCATGGAATATGTGCCTCTGAAGATGATATGGGCAAAACCGAGCTGCTAGTCATGCAAGGTGTCCGTGGCGGGCCTGGGTGTAGCCCAGCTTCATTTTCCACAAGGCTAACTGACACCATCGCCAGCTCATGGGCAGGGCTGCCATCTTTCTTCCACAGACGGCTAGCAGGACAGCGTGAGAAGGGCATGCGTTCCCTGAGCCTCTCACATAGCAACACACCTCCTGTTTGGAGCAAACTTGGCACATAGCTTTAATGACATGTCCAGTCCCAATGTAATCACCAAAATGAGCGGAAGCAAATTGCATCCTGCACGGGGTCAGAGTCCTTCCTTTCTGGTGCCCCTGGGCTGGACTGAGCTGTAATGTGTCACGCTTGTTAACAAGAGCAGAGGGTGTCCATGGGCTGTGGGTTCCTAGCTGGCCGTTGCTCATGACTCGTGCAGGACGGTGGGTTAAATGGGGGATCTCTGCCCTCCCTCCCTTCCTCTTCCTCCCTCTTCCCTCGCTTCTTGACTGGGCATTTGATAAACAGGACTTGGGGTCAGGAGGACTTAAGCGACACGACTCATCAGAAGCTGAGGACCCCCTGGCCCTCGCAGAACACGCCACATGCCAGAGGCCATGTGTGCAGGGCGCGCGGCTTTGTTTTTCTTCTCTCGTTATTGCCAAGACACCTGCCCAGGTTCGGAATCGATCCCCACACCAGCCCTGAAGCGCGTTTCGTTCATCTGCGGCTGCCTTCCCCTTCGTTGTCTGTCAGATCATCAAAATCAATTCCTATTTGATTTTTGCAACAGCCAAATAGGTCAGCTAGATGACAAAGAGCTCTGTTCACGGCCAAGTGATCGCTGCATTACACGTACAATGTTGAAGAAATTTAACCAAACAACCAGCCAAACAAAAACCCCAACCCCGAGCACAGTCCCCGCTCTCCAGCCTGGCCGGCAGCCTGCAGGGGGCTCCAGCCGTGCGCACCTCTGGGCACACGGAGCCTGGGCGGGTGGAGAGGGTTCAGGTCCTACCTATCCCGGCTCCCCTTGTTCTTCGTTCCTGGGAGGGTGTGATGGAGTCTGGGATCTAGGGTGGCTTGCCACATGGTCACCACCAGCCTGTCCTTCCTCCTCCATTCCCGCTGGCCTATGCCATGTGGAGGCCGCCCTCAGTGTGGACAGTGCACGCCCTGCTGATGCCTGCTGTCTCTCTGGACAGGCTTTGGCAAACTAATGACCCCTGGCCCCTCGGAAGACCAGCGTGACCTGAGTACCAAGTTTGGGATGGACTTTGAAATTTTCCTTATGGAATGAGAGATTTTTAATAATTGAGTTAGGTTTTGGAATTGCCTTCCAGGTGCACAGACATCGACTGCTAGGATGTCACAAGGGCATGGAGCTGTTCTGGACTTCTCCCCAGTCCTGATAGCATGTCTGGCTAGGGTGTGCTAGGCCACCCCACTTTGACTGTGGAATATTTGTTTACTAACACACTTCATATGCTTAGATAGATACTTTCCACATTCGAAGTTTTAAAATCAGATGCATTTCGCTAACCCTGGGAACCTACAACTGGCTGCTGCTTCCTAGGGTGCACGGATACGGGTGTCTCACCACCACTGGAGCCTGACATTCATTTTAAAATATTCTTATGGTGCGCGCACCTGCCCTCCCAAAGATGAGTGTGGTTTCCTTGCTTCTCCTCCCAGAGAAGCTCAGGAGCCACCTAGGAGCTCCAGGGACGCGCCCAGGCAGAGTGAGAGCACAGAGCACCCATGGCTGCTGCCCCGCTTACGCCGGCACCACAGGGTCCTGTTTGCCGAGATTCAACCTTACCCTGCAGTGTGTGTGTGAGAGAGTGTGCGTGTGTGCAAGTGAGGGCCTGCGTGTTTCTCTAGGGGTGATGGTGAATGGATAGGTGCTTTAACGATTCCAAATCCAGACAAACAGCTTCATCCACATGTCAGATTAGATGGCCCCGTTCCCCTCTCCTGCTTCCCTCCCTATCCTCTGCCGCACTTCTCTTCTTCCCTCTGCTTCCCATCTCCTCCTCCCCCTCCCCTGCCCTTCTTTTTTGCCGCCCTCCCCCTTGGTTACTTCTCTGCCTACCCCAGCACGTGGCTCTTCTTTAGCTCATAGTCCTGGCAGGGACTCCTCTGCCCTATTTGGTCAGAACAACCTGCACTGTCTTAATTTCCAGCGTGGTGGTCTGTGGCTCAGCCCAGGCTGCCTCTGCCTTTGCTTGTGGATTATGTTCTGAGAAGACCTTTGGTGTCTCAATGTCCAGCTTCTTTCTGGCCATGGCCACTTGCCACACAAGGACCCTTTGCTTCTGGGACACTGGCTCCCACTTAAACACGTACTTGAAGTCCCAGCCCTTGGGGGATCCTTGGCAATCCTCCTGGGCTGGTGTTTCTCTGGGGGAAAGGCCACCACCACCCAGCCCGCTGGCAGCTCTCCCCGCACAGCCCAGCTCCGAGGCCACTTCCTAGGTGATAGCGGGGTTAGAAAAGGGGCCGCCTCTGCTGAAGGGGGCAGCACTGGCTTTATCTTAGAAAGGTCCAGGCAGGGCAGAGGATTGTGATCAGGGGGGTCCTCTGGGGTCAGTGCCCAGTGCCTAGTATTAGCAGTGTGGAGGTGCCTGGGTGGACAGAATGAGCTCTTGAGAGCCATTTGTGCCTCTGGGATGCTCAGGACCACACCAAGCTGGTGGTGGTGCTGAATGTGGTGTGGGTGGCTGGGTACACAGGAAAAAAGAACCCCAGACACCCCTCCAGAAAGGTCCCATCAGAGGAGGCCAGGATTCCTGTGTGTGTCGGGGCTGGGGGCACCCAGTCCCCACAGTGGCTGATTCTGATGGCCTACTAGGAGCCCTCAGGGGCTCACTTGTTGTGTGGACTTTCCTGAGGGAGTTTGGCTGGACAGAGGTGGCCTGGGGTGGCTTCCGCTGGCCCCCTGCTGCAGTCCACTGGTTTGCTCTGCTCATACAAACAGGTAGGAAGCAGGGAGGCTGAAGGGCCTCTGCCTCCAGCTGCACCTGTGGAACCACCATCAGTGTAAAATTGGAGCTGCTTCTGCACAGCTGGCCAGAGGTGGTGGAGCTCACGTGTGCAGCCCACAGCTACACTGGGAGCATCACAGGGCAGACAGCCGCGGGCGCAGTGTTGGAATCGGCAGTCTGACTTGGCAGTGGGCTGGGTGTGTCCTGTGCTCTCCTGTGCGCAGAGGCCCCTGTCCCTGGATGGTGGAGGCACCCTGCTTCTGGACTCCACTTGTTGTGGGTGAAATATTAGAACTTAGAACCTTGGGGGGAAATCTTGTGTTTTTCAAAAGAAGGGTAATGCTAAATAGCAACCAGGAGATTTAGAAGCATTTCAGCCTTTTAAAAGGGCCTCTGCTTTCTACCCCCAGGAGAAAGAGGTTCCCTTCTCCCTAGAATCTTCCAAATCAGAAAGGGAGTGCTCTGATTTTGACTGCTGGCTTTCTTGTTGGAGTTTTTCTCTCCAGAAACAGTTGAAGGGTTTCCACTATTCGTATCTGGTTATTGACCTAGCTGTGTTGTTCGCTAGACAGATTACTTGAGGAAGTCTGAGGTTAGAATGCGCCGCTGTCAGAGCTTAAAATCACACATTTATGTGGAAGGAGCTGCCTCTTCTAACGGAAGAGCATCTGGACTGTTTTGAACCAACTCGGTCCTGGCCCTGCTGTGGGGCTCCCACTCCAGGCCCAGCTGCATTTCCCACTTTTGCAAATAGATGGCACTTTTGACTTACCCTGGAGCATGCACGGTCAGGGCTGGAGAGCTTGCGACAAAGTCAGAAATGTATTTGCTGCTATTCTCCTGGAGGCCAGAGAAATTAAAATTAAGCCTCTCTGAAGACAGCAGCATCGGACCCGCTCTCTTAAATGCTAAAACCTTAACCACACAACCACCCAGGTATGAAAACGAGCACGTTTTCTTTTACGGTCTTGGGGTTTTTATGATATATCTGGGCATGGTGGTCTTTGATCCGGAAGAGGAAAAAAAATGGTGTAAAGAAAATTTGATTTGAAAATAGGATTGTGTGGGTCCACGTGTGTCTTCAGTGACTATAATTTGCGGCACAAATCTCTTGTGAAAGTCTTGGTTTCTTCTTTTCTGTCCACCCGCACACGTGTGTTCAGCTGGGTGCACGCACGCACACGCACAGGCGCTCACAGGCGGCACACGGACCCTCACGCACAGGGGGAAAAATCAGGCTGTTGTCTTGCAAGTGTTACTTATCATATTAATTAAAATCTGGTGACACGATGACACCACCAGCTGTGTGGGAAAGCCAGGGAAATTAACAAGCGTTTGATTTGTTGTGTTGCTAATGTGACACTTATTATACAGGTCAGAGTAAAACAATACCTCAGCCAAAATATGCTAATGCGCGGAGCTGCTGCGGTTGGGAGCCTGGCGCTCAGCAGGACCAGGGCAGCCACCTTCCCCAGGCCTCGCATCTGATTGCCTGACCAAGGTTTTAAGCAGGAAGTCTTTGGAAGCACAAAACCCCCGAAAAAAAAACTTCCCCCATCATCTTAAAAAAAATACATAGAAAGAGAAGGTCTTTAAAAATAATCTGGGTTCAAATAAAATACATATGTAGTTCAGCTTTGAGCGTGGTTCTGTTATGCACGGTGGTGACTTCTAGAATACTAGCTTACTGCAAGTGCTGTGGTGATTCATCACCTCCATAGCCACAGTCACGGAGATGGCAGCCTGAAGTCCTGCTGGGCTTAGAGACCGCTAGTGATACTGATTTCTCCATCCTGGAGGCTACAAGTGCTGCTACAGAGAAAAGCCGAAATTGCTTCCAGAACAACAGTGCAGCTGGAGGCCTGTGTCACACACCCGTCCTCCTCCCGCTCCCCATCCCCTCGGGTCCTGCAGACAGAAACAGTCGCTCCCTCTCTCACAGCACCTGGCAAACTTTGTGCCACACGTTCTGGACCAGCAGCTGGAGCTGGTGTCTGTGGTCCCGGGGAGGACGCCGAACGCTCCCCCTGCCCTGCTCAGAGCAGTTCCCTGGAGGAGGAGGCCTCCTGCATTGTGACTGCACTCCCATGAGGACCTTGGCCCTTTGCCTCCACAGGACCCTTCCTTCTGGCCCTTCCTGCCTTAGAACTGTGATTTTCCTCCTCTCTGCCCCTGGCTTCCCTTCTGGTGTTTTGACCGAGCTACTGAGGTGGGTGTGTGAAGTCAAGCATTTGTTTGACAGCCTTTGACAGCAGATTATGCACGTCTGTGAGAGCCCAGCCACAGAGCTGGGTTTCCAGCCAGCAGTCCACATCAAAGGTCAGGCAGAGGGTCAGGGGCAGAGATGCCCTGCAGCAGGCCTGCATGGAGGGCAGCCAGAGAGGCTGGGAAGACTGGCCTGCTCTGCAGCTCTCATGAGCCCTGGCTCCTTTGTGGTGCCAGGAAAGCAGCTTCCTTCTGGGATTGAAGTAGGAATATACCCCTGAGAGGGTAGGGCAGGACCACCTCCACCTGGAGCCCACCTGGGACTCGGCCCTGGGGCCTTAGCAAGGACAAAACGTAGTTCTGACTGGGATCACTGGTGCACCGGGCCACTGGTCACAGCATCCTGAATAATTCTTTCAAATAGTGAATTTCGGCAGTCCAGTGAAGGGTCCTAGTGGAGGCTGTGCTGAGCTGTGACTTCAGGAACACCGAGAAAAGTCTGCACCCAGGCCGCGGGTCTGCGCCGTACGGAGAGCAGCCCTTGCCCTGATTAAATCTCTATAAATAAACACGTCTTCTTGTGCGAGTGCAGAGCACAATTGGGATAAAATATGACACTGTGTACACATATTCTCAGTCATTAGGAGGTGGCTTTCAGCCCTATTCAAACTGACAGAGCACAGAGAGGTTAGCTCGCCAACAACACTTCCTTTTCTCTAAACCCAGTAGCTTTAATTAAGCCTGCGTGACAGAACTGGCATTTCAAAATACAAAGACAGTTAACTCTGACAAAAAAAAATAGTTTATTTAGCTTTGAATGGATTTTTTTCCCTGCTTTGAAGAGGTGGTTTGTTTTTCTAAACATTAAATTATTAATGAAAGAGCAAAAGCAATAAATGGCGAGGCCGATAAATGCAAGTTTGGCTACTGGTTCCACGCAGGATCCGAGAGAACTCCAGGGACTCACAGGGCCCCCAGCCCCGCCCTGGGGCTGAGGCACAGGCGAGACCTCCAGCTCACGTCAATGCCTCACCTTGGGATCCCGGGGATGGTCCCACAGTGTTCAGTGACAGACACCCCTGCACGAGTTACATCTGCTAAATACAACACCATTATATACTTAAAAATACTGAACGCTGATGAAAAATCCAGGTATGTTATCTATTGGGGTAGCAAAATTAGATGGGAAACATGCTTTTGAGCAGCGTTGGTAATAGTTTCAAATTCTGACCTCACCCGTGCCACTCCCGTGATAAAGCCAAGGGAAGGACGGTGGCTGGTGGCGGCTCTAGCATGAGGTGAGTGTCCCCAGTGTCAGAAGGGTCTGCTCTGCCAGAGCGCGTTGGAATGTGTTAAGCATGGGGGAGCCAATGGCCGGCTAGCTCTATCTACTTTTAACAATAATGACCAATCACTGAACCAGGGGTACAGAGATGGCTCCTGGCTGGCCCTTCTCCCGGCCTACCGTGCACCGTCCAGGGCACGCAGAGCAACTGCCACCCTGGAAGCTGCCGCTCAGCACAGCCTGGCCGGGCCCTGTGGTAGCCTGGTGTTAGAGGGGTTTGAGCCGCACCTTCTGCAGTTAATGCTTCATCTCAGGAAGAAAAGAGCCTCAGGCTGAGGCCTGCTCCCTTGGGAAGAGTCTTGTCAGGGCGGAAGCCTCTGCTTTTGCTCCTGTGCCCCTTGCTCAATACTTCCCGTCTTTATCCTCCCTCCTCAGCTCTCCAGCCCTGCTTTAAGTCGCTCCCTGAATGGCTGAGACCACCCAGTCTCTCCAGAGCACTGTGGTACGCTGGGCCTCCGCCCGCGAAGGCTCGCGGCACATACGCGTCTTCCCATCTGGACACGGCACCTTCTTCTAATTACGTTAATCTGCAGAACTGTGCTCACATGCATTTTAATTATTCTTTGCGGAAGACCTAAAACAGTTAATTTGCACAGTGCAGCAGATTTTGTTGTGGTTTTCAATCTACTTATATTTGGGAAACGAGTATGTGAAAATAGACAATATTCCCTCACAGCCCTGCCAGGGGAACCAGAAATCACGTCACCAGGCTGCAAGGCTTTGTGTGCTACAGTTCTTTCCAGTGGCTTGATTCTCAGTGTTCAGTTTTGTTCTGAGCCCATTTAAATATACGCATATATGCACGGTGTGTGTGCATGTGTGTAACAGAGACCAAGGGACAGAGCCTCCTTTTGCATGAGAAACATAAGCCTTATGTAATTATTGGGAAAGATGTCAGTCATTCTTTTACTTAGCAATGAGGTAAGCAAACATCTCAGAGCTTCTTAAATGATAACTTTGGCTACTTCCTCTGCCAGGGTAACTCTATCTCTGAACGAACGTTCCTTTACTTAGAGGCAGGTAAAATAAGCATTATTCTGGCCACTGGCTTCCATGTCTGGCAACATGGCATTAATATATTACTTGTTTCCTCTAATTTTCCACAAATATTGGGGAGGGCGTGGCGTAGAGAAAAGAAATTCAAAACATACATTTGGATTTTAAGGACAGTTTTTGAAAAAGAGCAATTTCCATATATCAACACTTTTTGGTGTGATCCATGAAACATTTTGATATGATTTAGCAAAAACAGTTTTTGCATTGGGAACGTTATAGCTGCCTCATCTGCATCTGTAAAGAATGCAAAATGGAACCACATTAGCTATAAATTCAATGCAAAAAAGATGCTCTTCGTAATGCGACTTTAAGGTGGAAAATTCAAATGCATGGAAGTCACACAATTCAGGGCTGCGGTCCTCACAGCAATTACAGCTTGGCCGTATTTGCATAGCTTGGCATTGTAAATGCTGTTAGATTTTCTGCGTGTGGAGGGAAGCGCCTTCTCTCTTGCTCAGCCCCACAATTACTGGGAGGGAGGGCCCGAGGTGATGAAAAAAATTGCAATATGTGATTTTTCCCGGTCGAATCACAGTGTGTATTTCTAAACTGACACTGAGGGAAGCTGGGCCTTTTCTTGTTAGAAGAGGGGCAGTCATGGTGCAGGGTGGAATGGGAATAGAGGAGCCATGCGTCAGTCACTGGTGGGCTCTGGCCTAGACCCCTCTCAAGGAACACGTGACTAGCACCTTCTTGTACTGCTTCTCCAAAGTGCCAAGCAGGAGGTCCCACCAGCTGGAGTGAGCAGGAACTACAGGTATTTAGTGAACCCGCAGGAAGGGAACTGGCGAAACTGGGAAGGGAAAAAAAGAAAGGGGGTTTGGTGGAAATACGTTGAAATCTTTTCAAAGCCTTTCTGGTGAGATGAATGTTCGCATGCCACCATCCCATGGGATCTGTCCCCATTGGCAAAATCTAGAACAGCCCAGAGGCCGTGCACACCCTTGAATAGGGGAACCTGTGCTCACACTGCTCTTCTCCACGTGAGTAATGGAAAAACCAAATCACTTTTTGGTATCTAAGGCCTTAAGTACCCAATCCACTCATTTATTTTTTTCCCTGAGAAACATAACTTGTAGATGACGTAATATTTATTCCTCTGATTCTAATTCCTTACGATGACCTGAATTTAAAAGACCACACCAAAGCCTCCCAAACACCTAAGAGCCCTGGGAATTAAATTTGCTTTTTATCATGTGCTGCTTAACTGTGTATTGGCTCCCTCTCTTGGCTTCTCTCCTTCTTCTCTCCCCAGCGAGAGGAGAGGAGGTGCCCGTCAAAGGTGGGCTGGGTGAGTCTCTGGGGCTGGCCGCCCAGTGCCATGTGTGTGGGCATGTGGAAGTCACACAGGAGCAGGGTGTGCTGTGGACACTCAGTGGGGACAGTCCTGGGGGTGCTCAAGGTGCTGGGACCCCTACCTGAGCAATGCCTCGGTGTGCCTTCCCAGACACCGTGATGGGGGCCAGGGGAGGACCTGTCTTCAGGGACCTCCCAGCCCAGGAGTGACAGAGTCTGGCACTTTTCAGGCTTGCACCAAATGGCTTGCTGGGTCTGGTGGGAAAGGAGGCAGGTGGGCACCGAGTAGGGTGGGGAGGGTGTGTCACTCAGGGCAGGGCCAGGTCACAGGGGCCCTGGAGGCCAGGTCCAGGATTCTGTGTTCTACCTTGGGAGAGATGGCAGCCGCAGGTATGTTTGGGGGTGGTAAGAAATGATTTCTTTCTCCTCCTCCTTTTTAAAAGAGCTCCCTTAGGCCAGCTTGTGGAAACTGGACTGGAGAAGGCCCAAAGGGGAGATTGTTTCCGGCTGCTGAGAAGCTTCCTCGAGTCTCTGCAGGCAAAAGCCACCCTGGGCTGAGAGCTGCGGCTCTCATGTACCTCAGTCTCTGTGTTGGCAAGGCAGACAGTACACTTGCCCAGGACAGACACAGCTTCCAGGATGGTCTGCCAGCGGCCAACTTCTTGGAATGTTGAGGAAGTTTCCCCAAAATATGTTAGTCTGGGAAGAGCTTACATGAGGGAGAAATGCCAGTTTGTGAACTAGAAAATGGAAGATTCCCGAAAAATAACTGTTCCTCTTTCTTTATAATGTGAATCAGACTTAAGTTTTCCTCTTAAAACCAATACACAGAATTTTATAATCAAATGTCTGGGGCAGACATACAGAAAAAGGGAAAATATTGCCAAGACCCACGTACCACCACGGATGTCAGCCGATGGCCACAGGCGCAGGGCCGACACTGCCTTCTGGGCTCTGTGGTGACGGTCACAGCACATCCACTTTCCTGGGTGCAGAGGTTCCTGTTATGTGAAGGGGCGGCCGATCGCCCCTCATCCATGGGAGGATGCCTGAGGGGTCCCCAGCTGCCGTAATGAAAGCTTGGTGTGTGCCTCCTCCGGGCACATGCAAGTTTCTGTAAAGTACGAGAAGAATCACGAGGTCTCGCTGTGCACTCGGCAGCCTTTCTCGGTACTGCCACTTGAACCTCAGCTTGTCCTGGGGTTTGTTGCACATCCTCAGCCAGAGCTTTCTGCACTTTTTACCAAGTCACATGGGCCTGCCTGGGCTCCCCCTCCCAGCAGCAGGCGCCTCGCTCGCTCCTCATTTCCAAGCAACACCACCAGGCTGGGGCGCCAGGGGCTCCACACTTGCACGAAACACATGGTTTTCCAAACAAATGAAATGCCCTGGCCATGTCACCACTTTGCTGTCTCTCTTCCAAAACGGTTTGAGTGGGAAGAAACCCGGAACAGCATGGAAATTAGAATTGCAATTTCCCAAATTCATAGCTGTTCATGCAAGCATCCTGGTAAAAAACCAACTGTCTTCACTATAGATTTTCTTAAATAGAGCCACATCTGCCGAAGGGATATTAGTGCCAATCAGGGCAAAATGAAGCTCCACAGAGACATCGTCCCCTCGCTAGGGATGTTTTTCTGTGAATAAAAGACACATGGAGGGTGGAATGCAGGAGGGAGACACGCTCCTAGCCGCATGGACGTGCCTCTGAAGAGCAGCCTGGGAGTCTTGGCAGCCTTCCTGGGCCGTGTCCACCAGGAACCTCGGGAGCTTGGTTCAGAGGGGCCTGGGCACCATGGCTGTGGGCGGATCTCCAGGCTGCTGCTCGCAGTGGCCCTCCTGTCCTCACATCCATTCTCAGATTAGCAGGAAGCTTCCTCAGGAGGAAGCCAAATGCCACCCACCCGCTTGACCACGGGGGAGCACTTGTGTATGCCCAGCTTCCGTGCCTGGTGCTGGGCTGAGGTAGACCCCTGGCCTGAGTGGGAGATGAGAAGGACCACAGGAGGTGTCTGCAAATGTCCAAAGGCTGCCTGCTCCCCGAGGAACAGCGGGCGGCTGGCTGGAGGAGCTGAGCTCCTGGGCTCAGGGATGCCAGTGGCTTCCTCAGGGAAGAGGAGGGGATTTGGTTTTGATGGTGGGTGGACAGGGGAAGCTGGGGACATGGTTGGAGGACTGGGTGACCTGGCGCAGACAGCCTACTTTGGAAGCCCTCGGGTGAGGGTGGCTGGGGTTGGGGAAGGGGTAGGCGATGCCTCTGGTTTCCACGCTGACACCTCTGGCTGGAGCAGTTAACTTTTGCTTCCATGGACACCACACCCTGAGCAAGACGGGGTGTCCTCTCCCCGGGGGTGGACCTTCGTGACTTCCTGAGGCAGGGACTGGGCTGGCAGTGGGGCTCATCGCCATGCTGGGTGTTCCAGTAGGAAACAGCCTGCATGAGACCCTCGCGGCGCTAGGATTCATCCGCAGAACGGGAGGCTCCTGTAGTGGTGAGGCTGCTTCCTGCGGCTCCCGCCTGGTGTTTCCAGGGGCTGCAGGCTGCTCTGATGAACTCTGGGTCCCGCCTTGGTGTTTCCCTGTGTGAGCAGGAGCCCGGCACTAGATCTCTCTCAGCTGGATTCCTCAGCTGTGAAACACAGCCAATAGCAGCACGTTCCCCAGGCAGGTTTGTTCGGCTGATTGAGGTAATTCAACCAAGTCCAGAACAGAGTGCCATCGAAGATGCCCTCAATCATGTTGGGCTGTTACTACTGTGGTTTTCAGATTGGAAAAAGCCTGTAGAAACAGTTATGTGCCTTCATCTTATAGAGGAGAAGAATAAGATTGAAAAACTGGCCCATGATTATATAAGTGACTAGTGATATGCAAGACAGGCTTTTGATTCCATCCATCCACCCTTGACCCTTCCTCTATACATACATGTGTATATCTATCCATCCACCCACTGATCCACTCACCCACCCACCATCCTCCCAACAATCCACTCACCCATCTACCCACCCGTTCATCTACCCATCCACCCATGCACCCTCATACATATATTTACTGACCTATCTGCTGCTCCCCCCTCCCATCCATCTGTCCATCCAATAAACATACATCAAACACCCACTGCTGCCTGACATTGTCACTGATAATTCCTAGATGAAAAATTCATGGCTCCTGTGTTCAAGATTCTCTTGGCTCCAGTGGTGGGAGCACAGAAATGGCCATGTAGTGCTGTGTGGGAATCACACAGGTGCAGGCTCAGGGAGCCCCAAGGAAGAGGGGCTACTTCCGCAGCCTGTGTGTGACAGGGGTGGGTTAGGAAAGGATGCCTGGCTGCCTGCCTGGCAAGGAGCTATTCTACTACAGTGTGTTCCTCTGTCTAGCAGCATCTGCACAGCCTGGGAGGTTGTAGGAGACAGAATCCCAGGCTCCACCTGGGCTGCCTGTGTCAGAATCTGCATTTTCATAAGCTCACAGGGACACACACACATGAGAGTTCCTGGTGAGCCTCTACGACGAGGTGCTCCCGCGTGCTCCCTACTGAACAGCGTGCTTGTGGAGTTCTGGTACCAGGATGCTGTTGCTTCTGATGTCTCAAGGCAGGACACAGCCCAGCACCGCTAAGGTGCTTCCTTAGCACATTGCATTTGGAGACTTGGACTCAGTTGCTGAAAAAGAACACCAGCACTGGATAAGCAGACTGAGAGCTGGGTGCTGGTGAGGAGGGCGTGGATGATATATTAAGTGAAAGGCCTCTGCGCCCTCATCTCAAAAGGGACAGTGTCCCTGAGGGAGCAAGGTGTGCTCTTTGGCAGCTGTGTCTCGGTGGGTCGCGGAGTCCTGGCTGCCTGCTTCAGGCCGTCCTGGGCATTGCCACCAGAAGCCCCCACCTGACACTGTCTGAGGCGTCCTTCCCTGCAGTCTGGCCTTGGCCTGGGGCCGAGGTGCCCTCTGTCCTGTGCACAGGCTCCTTCACTCCGCGTGGACTGAAGTTTGATTAGAGGGCTTTGCTGAGCAGAGGGGCGTGTCGGGCATGCTGCCTGGTACTGACTCTGCGGCGTGACTTTGAGACCCCTCCACTGCAAGTTCCCATCTCTGGCTTGTCTGGCCCTGGTGACAACAGCAGTTGGCAGAGGGGGGTGACCGGCACTACCTTCCACCAAACCCAGAGCACATGGCCTCAGCCCAGGAGAAGGCCGCGCGGCCCTTCTGCTGATCTTCACCTGACCTTGTCTTACCAGTGTTTTCAGAAGAGGTGGGAAGAGGTCAGGAAGCGGGGACAGGCAGGTCACAGGATGAAGAAGAGAGTGACGTTTTAATCAAAAATAATATCAAGTAATTAAATAAAAAACAAAGCAACGTCACCGAACCCCGCTTTCCTTTCTTTCCCCCAGATGTGCTGCTTTGCGGCCTTGTCCCTGGGATCCTTCTTGGATTCGAGGCTGTGCTTCTGCTGCCTGGTGTTGGGCACTTGAGCTCTGGCTCACTGACACCCCAGAAGCAGCTCCAATCAGATTACAGCTCGCCACTGCAAAGGGCCGCCTCTCCCAGTGTCCCAGCATGGCCCTCCACTGCAGCCAGACACCAGAAGCACTCTCTGTCCCTGGCATCACCCACCCCCCATGCTTATTATGAACTCTTGTCAACTATGCTACCTGCATATATAGTAAAGTTTAAAAAACACTTAATTATGTATTATTTCCTCATTATACTTAGTATTATAGAAAAGTCATACAGTTTAAAAAATCATAACCAAGTGGATGAAAACCACCAGCAGCTTCTCTTTACTGCTGTGCTCCTTCTGGTATTTTCCTCACTGAGGAGCTTTTTCCTGTCCATCTACTTCTGTGGGAGAAGGGCCTCCCGGGCTCCTCCCCTTCCTGGGGCTTCTGTTCCTGCTGGATTTGTGGCAGCAGCAGCTTTTGGCCGTCCCACCTGCCGCCTGGTGCCTTCCAACCTTGGCAGTGCCTCTGGCCAGCTTTTGAAGGCCGGCCTCATTCTGTCCCTCCACTTCAGGCCCCGCCCACAGGGCCACACTGGTGGCCGCACAGACATTCTGAGCCAGTGAGTCCTGGCCTTTCTTCTCAGCCAGGTCCTAAGGCTTGCTCTGGGGGATCTCATGTGGTCTCCCAGGTGTCAACCTCTCCTGTTGTAGGTCACTGTGTCCCCTAGGTCTGGCGTGGGATGTTTCTGGCAGGGCCCTGGCACCTGCCCCCTGCCACAGTGCCTCCCTCCGCTGGGAGGAAGTCTGGCTCCTTGAGGCTCCTGTGCCTGCGCCTCATCCCACAGGGCCTGGTCCTCACGCTGTGCCCTGCAGCCCGTTGCTCACCCGACCTCTATCTTGTGAGCAGAGTTGTCCCAAGGGCCTCAGCACTGGGCACTGCACCCCCACGCGGCAGGTCCCCAGTGAGCGTCCTGGATGAGTGAAGGGACTCCGCCCGGGTCGCAGCGCTCTCCCCAGACGCAGAAGGAGTCCCGCTGCTGCTCACCTCTCGTCTGCTCGCCTTCCCTGTGGGAGCAAGGCTGATGAGCCCTAAACTGCAGCTTAAGCATCTCCTGGGCAAACCAGCCGGTCGGTCCTGGGAGGAGGCCGCTCTGTCGGGGCTGGAGCGTGCTGGTGACCTGCAGGACACACCCCTGGGGCAAGAAAAGTGGGCCTCGGGTCAGACGTTTTTCTGACTTCTATTGAGACACTCATGAGATGTACCGATCTGCAACCAGGTGCTGACCAAGGTGGGGCTGCGGCCCAGGTTTCCCCCGAGGGGCCGCACGCTTCGGTGGTGGCAGAAGTGTGCATGCTGTGTTCACCTTCACCGCCTTCATCAGTGGTCCCACAGGAATGGCTGCTTACGTGCACCCACAGCAGGGACTGTTGCTTCTTGAGCATTTCAAGAAGGGGTGCCTGCTCAGCTGTCCAACCCCCTCCATGAGACATGCCCAGCTGGTGGGGGGTCATCTACTTGGCCATGCATGGGAATCCTGGCATTTCTTTTTACAATTTATTTATTTGTTCTATTTGGGTTTACATGATAGCAGAGTGCAATTCATTGCACACAGATGGAGCACAACTTTTCATCTCTCTGGTTGTGTGTGATGTAGAATCACAACATACGTGCAGTCATACATAAACTTAGGGCTATGATGACCGTCATATTCCACCACCTTTACTGTCCCCCTGCCCCCTCCCCCCTCCTACCCCTGTGAACAGAGTTCCTCTATTCTTCCCGTGCCTTTCCCCCGCATTATGGATCAGCATCCACTTATCAACGAGTACATTTGGCATTCGGTTTTCTGAGATTGGCTTACTTCACTTAGCATGATATTATCCAACTCCATCTGTTTACCTGAAAATGCCATAATTTTATTCTCTCTTATTGCCAAGTAATATTCCATTGTGTATATATATCACAGTTTCTTTATCCATTCATCATCGGTCAAAGGACATCTAGGTTGGTTCCACAGTTTAGCTATTGTGAATTGAGCTGCTATAAACATTGAAGTGGCTGTGTCACTATAGTGTACTATTTTTAAGTCTTCTGGGTATAGACCATGGAGTGGGATAGCTGGGTCAAGTGGTGGTTCCATTCCAAGTTGTCTAAGGAATCTCCACACTGATTTCCAGATTGGTTGTACCAATTTGCAGGTCCACCAGCAATGTATGAGCGTGCCTTTTCCCCACAACCTCGCCAACACTCATTGTTGTTTGTATTCTTGATAATTGCCGTTCTGACTGGTGTGAGATGAAATCTTAGGGTAGTTTTGATTTGCATTTCTCTGATTGCTAGAGATGTTGAACATTTTTTCATATGTCTGTTGATGGATTGTATATCTTCTGAGAAGTGTCTGTTCAGCACTTTGGCCCATTTATTGATTGGATTGTTGGTTTTTTTGGTGTTAAGTTTTTTGAGTTCTTTATATATCATGGAGATGAGTGCTCTATCAGATGTGCGTGTGGCAAAGATTTGTTCCCAGAATGTAGGCTCTGTGTTCACTTCAGTGATTATTTTGCTGAGAAGAAGCTTTTTAGTTTGAATCCATCCCATTTGTTGATTCTTGATTTTACTTCTTGTGCTATAGGATTTTTGTTAAGGAAGTATGGTCCTAATCCGACATGATGAAGATTTGGGCCTATTTTTTCTTCTATTAGACGTTGGGTTTCTGGTCTGATTCCCAGGTCCTTGATCCACTTTGAGTTGAATTTTGTGCATGGTGAGAGATAGGGGTTTAGTTTCATTTTGCTACATATGGATTTCCAGTTATCCCAGCATCATTTGTTGAACAGGGTATCTTTTCTCCACTGTACGTGTTTGGCTCCTTTATCTAGTATAAGGTAACTGTATGTAAGTGGGTTCATCTCTGTGTCTTCTATTCTATACCATTGGTCTACATGTCTATTTTGGTGCCAGTACCATGCCGTTGTTGTTACTATAGCTTTGTAGTATAATCTGAGGTCTGGTATTGTGATGCCTCTTGCTTCACTCTTCTTGCTAAGGATTGCTTTAGCTATTCTGGGTCTCTTATTTTTCCAAATGAATTTCATGATTACCTTTTCTATTTCTATCAGGAATGACATTGGGGTTTTAATTGGAATCACATTGAATCTATATAGCACTTTAGGTAGTATGGCCATCTGGCATTTTTTTATTTTTGGAAAATAAGGCAAGATTTTAGAGGAACCAGGAGGGAGCCAGAAAACCTAGGCCCTCCAGGGAGAATACTCAATGGGTCATTTCAAGTTCAAAATGACCGTCCATCCAAATTATACCTAAATACCCCTGGAGTGCAGGTGTTAGCATGCCTTGGCAGGTACAGAGCTGAGATGGACTAGATGTCCAGTCGGGTATACATCGAAGCTAAGGATGCCACAGCGGGTGGCATGCAGAGTGGCCTTTGATGGCCGTGCTGTGTCTTGGGTGGTTTCCCAGCTGCCTGAGCGGAAGGTGGGTTCTTGATGAGGTGCTGTAAACTTGCATGCTGGGCAAGTACTCTGCCACTGAGTTACACCAGCTCCTAGATTAAATGATTTCAAATCTTTATTCTGAAGTAAATTTGAACTTACAGGAAAAAATTCAGGAATTCTATAAAGAAGTCCCATGTATACTTAGACCCAGAATCATGAGGTTTTAACCTTGTGGCACATTTATAGACACTTATGAGGACCTACCACATACATGCACACCCACCACGTGTGTTCTGAGCCACCTGAGGGTGGGGGCACATCGCATCAGGCCTTCCTGCACTCTCCCCACACACCCCCACACACTCCCCACCCACTCCCCGTACAATCCCCACACACTCTCCACACACTCCCTACACACTCCCCACACACTCCCTATACACTCCCCACACACTCCCTATACACTCCCAACACACTCCCCGCACACTCCCTGTACAATCCTTACACACTCCCTA